>VZRO01008331.1:275026-293597 GCA_013397915.1 Daphoenositta chrysoptera | reverse complement strand
AAAGACTGTAAGATTACCATGGGAGAGGAGAGATGAATATGTTTTCATTGCAATAGACTGTTTTCTCCGGGCGGGCAGGACTTTTGCAAGTAGCAGTTTAAAAACCACGGTAGAGCAAGGAGAAGACCTCTTTCTTTCCCCTAAGTTTGAAAAACTTTGTTAAGTACCCTAATACTGAACCGAATTCCATCATTGTTATCCTTGATGCAAGCTGAGTGCAGGGGGAAATACTGGAAAAGGAGGGGAATGTTTATTTCTTATTCTCTTAATTTTTCTGTTTTTTTTTTCTTTTAATCTTAGTAACAATAAACTATCTTTATATTTTATAGAAGTTTTTAAGCCTGTTTTGTCATTTCTCCTAATTTATATATTTATATCTCACAAACACAAATTAGTGAACTGAATCCCGGCTGCTGCTGGTGTTTTCAGCTTGTGTATTAAACCAAACTCGTTACAGCAGCCATGGATTTTTTATGCTTTATTACATTTTCCTTGCAATCAGTGTATTTATTCTTTTTTTTTCTTTTTTAAATATAAGAAGTCTGTATTTATAGCAAATTCAGAACTAAATATGGTGTATATAAATTTTGCCATTAATGATCTTTTTTTAGCAGTCTCTTTAAAGATTTTATTCCAATTTGATATATAAAACTGCTTCATACCTATGAATTCATTCCAGATTCTTTTTCCAGTATGAGGTACAGTAGTCCTTTGTCTTATATCCTTTTGTTTTTTCTCAGATTCAATTCCATACATACATGAAAGCTTTTCTTCCTCTTGTAGGTTGCCTTGGCTGGCTACCAGACCCCCAAGCAGCTGCTCTCAGTCCCCTCTTCCACAGGACACAAGGAGAAAATACAATGAAAGAACTCCCAGACTGGGAAAAGGACAGGGAGATTGTTTGACAATTACCATCACAGGCAAAACAAACTTGACTTCCATAAATTAATTTGATTTATTCCCAATTAGAAATAGAATGGTGAGAAAGAGAGACAAAGCCAAAAATATCTTCCCCCCACCATGAATTTTCTCTATATCCAGTTGTTAGAGTTTACTAAGCTGTACTTTACTGAACTTACGTTTTGGAGTGGCTACTTAAGTAGTTGGATTTTTATTATAAAAAGTCATGGGGTAGTTGCATTGGGATCTAGATATTCATCAGACTGGGGAATTCCATGATCACCAGGCTGTACCTCCATTCTTTCTTAATCTCTGAATATTTAATAATTAATATAAAGGTTACATGGTTTCAACAATGGAGGTGGATGTGGAAGAATAACAGCCTAAATAAGGTTTTCCAGGATGAAAACTCAACATGTGTTTTAGGTCTTCCCAAAAAGAATGTTCTTTGATCTTCTCTTTTATGACTTTCTCACTGCGGTTTTCTCAACTGAACTCTGAAAAAAGTTTGAAGTCTAAATTCCCCATGGAGCCTGAAAAGGGTGAGTGCTTTGCTGTATTTTTAATTGCTGAAACATTTGATTACAAGTCTCACAAGTGCTTTCTGCCACATAGACAGCTCCTGTGCACTAATTCTGCTCTTCTGTCCCAGCGCACTAGGCAATAACTCTGTTTAATCAAAGAGTGCCATATGAGATCTTCCTAAGTCCTTTGATCACCATATAGAGAAATGAAATACTAAATGTAGTCAAATGGTAATAACGCACAAAGTAAGAGTACATAGAAAATACAACTTAGTGTATAATGATGAAAGAAATACGCAATGTTAAGTAATACACAATTAAAATGATGATATATTGTACTATGTACATTTTATGAGTTGCGTGTAAATTATGCATAATCTGCAGGTGTGTACACTTTCATTTTTTGCTTTTTCCAAGCAAGTAGATGACACGCTTGCATATTCACATGTTTTCACACCCTTCTCTCTGTGGAGAACTAAAGCAAGTTTGTTCTCTCACCCTATTCTCTGACACTGTATCTCACAGTTATATAATGCTGCTCAACCATATTACATTACTGTGAACAGAAGTTTTCTTTTGGGTAAAGGACAAATAGGAGAAAAAAACATACCTGACATTAACTTGTCACACTGCTTAGTGCCCTTCTGAAAGAAAATCTGGTACTAAAGTGATGAGAATAGTGTAAGTAGTTACACTTAATGTCTGAGTTCATTGAGACAGTGCTGAGGAGCTCACTGAGGTGGACTGCACAAAATATTTCATTAGGAGGTTTGAGATAAGTGTGACTGCATGATCCTCCCACACTTCAGTGACCCAGGGGTTAAATCTGCCTGAATAGATAAACCACTAAAAATGTAGTCAGTGTTTCAATATCTTTTGTGTCTTTAATAATGCTTGTACCAACCAGCATATATGTATGTTTTTTTGTTTAAATGTGTGTAAGGATTTAGGTTGCATTTGGACGGAACTACACCAAGAATTATTTACGCTTACCTCAGGTTTGTGTCTAATTTATAGAATTGCTTAAACATGTGTAACGGGTTAGATTTAATGAACAAGTTGAAACACCAGCTCATTGCCGTGAGTAAGTTCAATTTGTGAGTTAATTTGTTTCTGTGATATATAAATATATGGATTAGGAGAAATATGATAAAACAGGCTATAACACTTCTGAAAAGTATAAAGATAGTTTATTATTACTGGGTAGGATTAACAGAAAAGAAAACTACACCAAGAAAGTAAGAAGGAAAAAAACCACATTCCTTCTTTTGCCAATTCTCCACCCCTCCCCCCGGGCTCTCTCTCAGAGCTCACAGACCTCCTCGCAGACTTCTCAGGAGAGAAGACAAAAGAAATTACCAAAGATGGAATTTCTGGTCAGTATTAGAGTTCTTAAAAAGTCCTTCCAAACTCCAGGAAAAGAAAGAGGTCCTCTTTGCTTCTGTGTGGGTCCAGAACTGTCACCGCAATTGTCTATCCGGTCAGAGACATCCTATAGCACGGAGCATCCAAAACATAGGGTATTCTCAGTTCCCCCATGTCCTTTAAATGGATAACAGAACAGTTTATGGTAATTACAGCTCCTTTCCCACGTTTTTGCAAAGAGGATCGGTTTAAGCTCCGCGCGATCACGGCTCCACCCCCCTTTCTCCTCCGCAGCCATGTTCAGTTCCAGCCAGCCTGACTTACTTGTTTCTTCTTTTAACTCCATGATGAGCAGTTTCTGTTGAAGGAAAACTTTTCCCCGTCGATGTTGTCAGTTGTTTAACAGTTTCTTCGGTTTGAAACAGTTAAAAATCGGTTTCTTCCAGGCCCACAGGGACCGGAGAAGTGGGGGAGGGGGAAACCCCTCCCGATTTCTCGGGGACTGCTCGGCATCTCGCTGCAGCCTCCCAATTGCTCTTTGGCTGCTTGCAGCTTTTAGGGGAAGAGGGGGGGTGCCCCGATGCGTGCCAGGGACCCTTTACTCTGGCATTTGGGGGAGGGGTGCTCAGCCCCAGCCCTCCAAGGCCGGGGCCCGGAGCGGTTCCCCTCCCCCTTCCCCATGCGCCCCAGGCTCCGCCGCTGGATCAAAGAGGCTTCTTCCGGGCCCCCTGCAGTTTAAATATGCAAAATTGCAGAAGCGCTTATTGGATTAAAAAGCTATCAATCCATTTTCAGTTCCAACCCACGACAACATGTTAGTCTTTCTAAGTGAGAGAGTTAGGTGAAGCATTATTTGCTTTATGTCAAGAAAACAAATTTCTCCTGCAGATGAAAATAGCAGCACAAATCAAAAAAGGGGAGGGTAAGAATTGTGATTATAGGCTTCTAGACTCTAATTTATCCCACTTCAGCACCCTATTTTCTATTTTGTGTACAAGCCTGATATTTCTTTGGAAATCCTGGTCCTGTTATTTTATGGTTTTTTATGTTCAAGCCGGAGGTGGTACTGGTGGAAAACCTGTGGCAAGCTTTAAAAATATTTCTGACATTTTGAACATTGCTGTTACAGTTGTCTGATCTAATTAGATGTTAAGCTCTTCGGGGCAAGGACTGCACTTAACCATGCACCCAGTACAATGGGATTTCCAATCTTAGCTTGGGTTTATAGACAATGGTATAATAAAAATGATTAAGAGGAGTAGAAGGTTTAAATAATGCTGATGACATGGCTTTGATGACTTTCCTGGTGAGATTATTCATCACAGTCTAATGAAATCATTAGGAGGAAACGTTTCTTGTTTCAGAATACAGCCAACAAAATTTTGATTTGATCAATGCAAAATTGAAGTGGCTGTAAATGGTAATGGTGCTGCTGTGGTGACTGTGGGGTAAGAAGATTCATAAAGGAAGCCAGATCTTTGTGACATCTTGAAGTAAATCTCCCCTTTAATTGAAGAATACAAGAAGGAAGGATGGGGAGATGGGGTATGTTAAATAAATCAATAAATAAAGACCAGTCTCTAAGTCTCAGAAAAAAACCCAAAACCAACCTTATGAAAATACTTTTGAGAGTGTAGTAAAACTCTGTGTTGTGGTTTGACGCTGGCTAAGCGCCAGGCACCCACGAAAAGAAAACATTTAGTTATTTTCTTCTGCTATAGCTGAGCAGAGTAGAGGGAATTGAAAACTTCATTTTCATGAATTGAGACAAGGATTATCAAAAAAAAAAACCACAAAAACAACCCACTTTAAGGCAAAACAGGTTCAAAACTTAAATAGTATAAAGAAGATTTAATATTAACAGAATTAAAAGTTAAAAGGGTAATGAGAACCAAAGCAAACCTTCAGAACACCTTTCTTTCTCAGTCTCTCCCTCTCTCCATCGACCATGCAAGGAAACAAAACATGGGGATTTGGTCAGTATCTTTATACTATACTCTGTCCAAACCAAAGTTGGATTTTTTTGTTGTTTTTTTTTTTTTCTCCCCCCACAATTTACACTATTGCTTGCACTAAACTGGTAGAAAGCCCTTTTTAACTTTTGTTAATTCACGGCTATATTTCACCACAGTGGTATGATTGGGTTGTGATAGATAACAAAGTGGCTCCATGTACAACATCCTTCTGCTTTCCTAGTTATTCATAATTTTCATTTCTTTTTAAAGGAAAACATTGTTTCAGAAAGGTTTAACAAAATCCCAAATCTCTGAGGGGGGCATATCAACTATATTTTTAATGGAAATCCCAACAACTGAAACAAAGTCGTAATGTCTTCTACCTGAATGGAATATTATTTTTTTTTAAGTAGAATTTTCTTTGAGTAATACCTGAGTAATGGTTGTGGAATTGGGCCTGATGCTTATCTAAAGAAATAAAATCATATGCTATGGCTGTTAAAACAAATAACAACATAGACAGAAAGATAAAATTATTCCATTACATGTGTTAGTCAGACTGTGAATATTAAGTTTAATCACTACAATTTTCTTTCAAATCTTTAAATTGTAGAGATAGACATATTAAAAACACATGGATTCAAAAGTACTTTGTGTCATTTTTCAATTCAATGTCTTCAAACATAATTATAAGATCAATTTTAGGTTTTTAGCGCAAGAAATCACAGACATTCTTACTTTATGGAAAAACACTACATATATTAAAAGTATATAGCACTCAGATTAAATCTCCTTTTCTTTCAGTGGTATAACTTCCCTGTTGAAAAAACCCAAAGTTCACAGGACTGATTTGGCAGCACGTGGAATGTTACATTTTCACACACAGAACAGTATCTACTTGCAGTAGTAATTACCTTACTTTTAGAAATGAAAATTTAGGCAACACTGTGATAATCTCACTTGTCTTCTCTGCAGCAAGTTGAATACAAAATGATACCTTCTGGTGCAGCAAGAAAAGAGTATATTTGAAAGGCTAGTAAATAGAAATTTACCCTTAATAGAAAAAAATATTCTATGCAGAATTAAAGTTTTATAATTCCATGGTCAACAGCTACAGGAAGACGTAATCAGCAACTTTCATAGATGAGAAAAGCTCAGCCTAGCTATGTACCTAAAGAATTAAACCTGATCTAATGTCTAGCTGGTGGCCCTTGTGTTTATGGAAGAGTCACTCTTGTTTGATAGGCAACGAAGTTGAACAGAAAAGAGAAAGGAAAGGTTGTCTGTAGGAATTATTATTTAAGTGTACCTGAACAGTTTGTAAAGCAGAAAATCAGAAATGTATCGAGACTGTTTTGGTTCCAGATCTGTGCTAATAACCTTGCATGAATGTTGAGATTGTGTAAGAGCCTTCTGTAAACAGTTCTTTTTAGAAGTGACAATGTGACAAGCTCATATCAGTGGTGGATAGCCAAAAAAGTCTTATAAAATAACAACAGCAAGGTTTTTAGGTTAAGTCTTCCATAACAGACATAACATAGTTTTGCTCATTTTTATATTGATTTTCAATATTTTAATTTCTGGTATTGAGAAAATAACTAGAAAGACATAGCAATCCCTTTTGTATATTTGAATTGGGTTTCATTAATAGATTTTGAATATATTAATATTTTGATGTATGGTTTATGTGCAAGCTTTCAGCATAATGGATACAAGTGGCTACACAAGCATAAACCAATTATATTTTTTAATTACTTACCCAAGTCCTATTAGTTTCCTGTGGCAGAAACAAATGTATGACCTTGGACAGAAATATATGATAGCTATACGAGAAAAGGTTTATGCTTTTGACAGATGCAGTTAGCCTGTTCATTTAAAACATGTGTTGAGAAGATAACAATTAAATGTTAATAACGAAGTTCATTATAAGCTTGTTGTGTAGCGAGGCTGTGTTCATATGAGAAACAATTAAAATAATTATTCATTGGCCAATTTTATTTTATGTACAGTGATATTGCAAAATAGAGTGTTATCAAAATAAGGTTATCAACAGAATTAGATTAAAAAATACACTTCATAATAGTAAATTAAAATTGTAATATATATGTGGTCTACATAATTTCAGAAGATCAAAAAACACGTGGAGGAACATTTAAAGAAAGTTAAAGAGATATCATTAGTCTCTGTAATATGTCTTGTTCCTGACAAGCGGGAGAAGCTAAGAATGCAATAGTGATTAGAATTGTTTCTCATAATGTTAATATAATGTTTTACATCAGTAATAAAATATGAAATTGATATAATCCGGTGAGTGGAACAAATGAAATTAAAATAGAATAAATTAAATTGATATACTTTCATTTAACAGTCAACAAGCAGGGAGCGTTTCTGTTACATGATAGACCTTGAAATTTCTAAACTACCTTAGTGGAAAATTTTCTCATCATTGTGTCTTTGCTCATTTAAATATATGAAAGATTTCAGCATGAAATGTTTTATGCTGGAAGAATATTTCCAAAATTTTTGTTCTGTTTCAGTAAATGTTGAGAAATTTTGACTTCTTTGCTCTGATTAAATGTATTTTGCAGAATGTAAATTTTATTCTCTGGCCAGTACTAGTTAAAAAACAAACAAAAAAAATTTGAGATTACTGTATTAAAGAAAAAATGGGAACGGGAACTAGAACTAGTCTACTCTTGAACCCATATAATATTACATTGTCTAGTACAATACCAAGACCATGTCTGAGGTATTTGCATTGTTCATATTTTTTAATATGTTCCTATTTTTGTCACTAATCCTACACAAGATATACACATTTCCAGCACTCACAAAAAAAGTAGATTTACTATTGGAAACCACAAGGAAACATGTACTATTACTCAATGTGGCCAAGAAATCATTAGTTTCAACAAAAGACAAACATTATACATTGATTTTAAGGGGTGGAATTATAAAGCAATTAAAGAAAAAGGAAAAGAAAACTACATTATATATATCTGAAGACAGAAAGGAAGGCATACTTACACATTTCAGGTTCCTAACAAAAAAAAAAAAAAAAAGATTTGCAATAATGCAAGCACCAAAAAGGAGTTACTCTCATATGTAAGTGTATCAGAGAATAAGAGAACAAAATACAGTGATAGCCATGCCACACATGCTTTTTACTTACAATTTTTCTTTTGTTCTTAGATTGAGACAATCATTGGAGAGGCAAGAGAGGCATACTCTTAATGTTAAGAGGACTTAATGAGTAAAAGATGCAAATGTTGCATCTTAATGTTTTTACCTTCCTATATTCAGGAACATCAAAGAAAAGTCATACTTTGGAGTAAAATTTAGATGTTTTCCAACTTATACCTCTACATCTTCTAATACAAGTCAGTATGAATATTAAGTGAACCAAAACTGTGTTATTGTGGTATTTCATAGACTGACTAGTTATTTATCAGAATCACAGGATAAGCTGAGTTGGAAGGGACCCACAAGGATCATCAAAGTCCAATTCCTGGCCCTACACAGGACAGGCCCAAGAGTCACACCATGTGCCTAAGAATATGGTCCAAGCACAATATTAAACATATCAGTTCAAAGTATTATGAATGAAAGAATAATGCTTATGGTCCATAAGAATCATTCTCGGAATAAAGGGTAATACATAACATTATCTTTTAAGTTTGCTAGAAGTCCCTAAACCCACTGAATACTAATGTCAGAAGTGAATCCTTTGAACACTGCTGATATTGGCCCCTGCATTTTGAGTAGTCAATAAAATATATCCACTAGATAAAAGTGTATACTGTGAGATTATTCGATCTTTTTTCACCCTAAAGTTCATTTGCACTTCATTGTAGTAAAATATGGATACAGTAAGTGAGAAATGAGTATTTTTAATTTTTTTTTAATGCATTGTAAGTGATCTATTTTATCAGGGAATGAGACTGCCTCCTATGTACCCGTGAATTTCTCCTACAGTGAACTTAGGCTAAAAAAATATGTTTAAAGCACTGCGACTGTTGCTTTGTATAGATCTCTCAAGAAGTAGCATATTTTTTTTTAAATCCCACACTCCCTTAACATGAAGTGGTTTTTTGCTGCAGTTCATTTCATGAAAAGAATGATTTGTTATGATTGTCTTCAGAGACGGGAAACCTTGTGACCAAGTGATCTCTTCAAATATTAAGTTCCTGTGAAAAATGAGAATTTTAAACTTCTGAAGGAGATTTAAACACATGCTAACCCAGTAGTAAATCAAATGAGTTTTTGACCTTTGCCACAATTTTGGCTGACTCATCTCTCTGTAAAATTCTATTGTAAATTTTATATTTAAGAGTTGACAGACAATGTGATGCAGAAAGTGCAAAGGCTTGAGTAGTAATGGAGACCGGGTAGATATGGCCAAAAAGTATGAATTCAGGGGACTACCAATATGTACTGCCAGGTAGACAGAGCATTTCAAATAAACATTTATGTGCCTTGAATTTAATAGTGAACTTTGTAAGTCAACCACTGAAATGTATAAATCCCAGACAACTAAAGCTGATGTGAATAATCATGAATAATAGGTGCACATTAATGCTTATGAGAACAGTTTCATTAACTCCAGCACAACGTAAATTCATGTGATTCAAATACTGTAGTAACATCCTGATGTGGTATTAGGCACTAACTGAAACTTCACATTCATGCAAAAATTTATAGATACAAAAATTATAATGATTTGCCCTCTCTCTGGCACACAGAAATTAACTTGCATGCAAGAATCAAATCAATATTTTTTTAAGGTGTTCAAAATATCAAATATTATGAGGGTAAAAATAATGTATTTTTGTCTTTATATTTAAACTCAAGCTTATTATTATACTTTTTATTTTGCAGGTGATACTTGATTTGTTCATTCAAGATAACGTTTCTGTTATAAGAAAGAGCAAATAATATTTTAATTTTTATTTTCTCATTCTTGTTTACAACTTTATAGTACATTGCCAGATTCAATCACCTACTTCTTGAGCTGAAGAATCCTGGTTTTCCATAAATTTAAAGCATTCTGTACTACTGAAGAAGCCTGCCATGTTGTTTTATATTGTGTGTATTTTGAAGAGGTACCATGGCTTTAGACAGCAGCATAAATTTTCTGTACTCTACTTAAAGAATTTGAAATTTTACCTGCCTTTGAGCCAAACATGTAAAGAATTAATATTTATCAAGAACTTCCAATACTTCCAGAAATGGTAATATCATCTTCTTTCCTTATTTAAATTCTCATTGAATGTCTCAAAGGTCTAAAATAATTTTGAAGTTGACTTTCTTAACAAAATATTATCTTTTTTCTAAATATTTATAAATTCTAAAGATTCTATTCTATGTATCTGCATTCTGTTATATACTTTTCTGATTTTCCTATTGAAAATCAGTCTTCTTTTCCTGTATTTTCCAGCTTTTCTTCAGAGAAATTTTTAAAATTTGCATGCATGACTATCCATTCCTGTTGTCCATGATATCTATTAAATACAAGTAAATAGGTTGATTATATTTGTGTATAGTACATGATACAAATAACTTGAGTTTATTAATCTTCAGCTTCAGGAAGATATTATTCCTTAAGATGGTACTACAAAGAAAGCCTCTGGAAAGAAATTGCCTTTGACTAGTTTGTATTAAACTCCAAGGTGAAGAAGTGTTATAGAGTTTCTTTCACCAATTTCCTTGAATAATCCTTTTCACCAATAACCCACCAGCCCTCAATTTCTCTGAAGTGTTTCTTACAAAGCTATGAAAAGGATTTTATTGGTATTTTTCACATTCCTCCTACATCTTCTGGCCTCAATTTTTAAAGTTTTACTGTTAACTTCACGGAATTTTCTTTTTAAATTTTTTTTACATGGTTTGGGAGTGACTTCCACTTTTTTGAAGGACATATTATACTTCTAATCTCCCCCTTTATTCTGCTATGTAAGCTTTTATTTTGTCCCTGTACTTTTCCTCTGAACTTATATTATATTGTGTCTAAAAAAGATTCTCTTACACTTGAAAGTGTTTTACCCATTCTGCTGCTTGTAGATTTGCCTGTGCAGCCTCCATATCTTTAACTAAGTTCCCTTTCTGAATTAACTGTGAATGCAGTTATTACCCGAGATAGTAATGAGTCATAGTGGTCTCAGCTTACTACAAATGTTGACTAGTCTAAATAACTCTCTAATCTTAAATATAAAATTAAATAAAGTATCTAAATTGTAAATTCTTTTCTATAAAAATAGCCCAGACTCAGTTTATTTTCTATTTATGAAAAAGATTAAATATATGCTGTAGTTTTATTAGGGTGATGCAGGAGAAATGCAAAGGCAGAAGAGGGAAAGCAAGGCAAAGCAGCATAAGCAATGAAGGAGAAGGCACCTACTGTTGAGGTTCATTGTTTCTTCAAAGCAGAATATATTGGAGTATTTTTGTTTTGTAATTTTTATCACTGCTATAATTCCCAAATATTTATCACTTATTTTTTGTAGTGAAAACAAATTCATTTTCTCACTGTTTTTTTCTGAGAAGCTCTTTATCCTAAAAAGAAAATCCAGGAAAAAAAAGTTGGAGTAAGCAGAATAGATCTTTTGCCTACACATACAAACTTGCTTAAAGAACTACAGGTCATCAATGTGCTTGCTTAGCACCCCTGCTCAGGACACTGTGCTCAGGGACAGCTGTGAACCTACTCTGCCCTCTGTTCCTGTTGTTACCTCATACCACCTCAGCTTTTTCTTTGTACTTTTCTGTCTGACAGATTAAGAAACGGCAAACCCCATTTTGCACAGCTTGATTCACACAGGACTCTCATTACCTGCTCTCACATGTACACTCCCCTTATTTATTCTCTTTTCTGAGGAAACATGAGAGAAATGACTCATGCACAGAAGGGAGCACCCATCCAGTTATTCTGGAGGGAACTGATAGACCCACTACCTGTTAAACGATCAGCTCTGTTGCCGTTGCCTCAATTCAAGAATATAGTCACAACATGTGGGAAGAATCATGAATCAGAAATTACTAAATTCAGAGCTATTACCATGAATCATGCTGTCACCTCAATGCAGGAATTGTCATTCTAGTGCTGCTCCCAGCACGCAGAAAGAGAGTGAATTGTATTAATTAAAAAAAAAACAATGCCCTTTGCAGAGAGTGATTTTCATAAATATCTTAGGCCAATAGGTGCCACCATTGCACTGTGACAGTCACACAAAGTCTGAAAGAAAAAATGAGATGAACTCTTTTGTTTCATAGTACAGAAAACGCATTTTCTGGGGGAAAAAATAAGTAGGGTTTTTTCCCCCTTGGAAAAAGCAATTTTGGAAATGTAATTTTGTTGTTGGGGTTCTCACTTCTTTTCGTTTCTTTTCCTTCCTGTCTTATTTTTTCTGTCTGATGTATTCTAGCCGCAATGTCACAACCTTGACATTTCTTTGTAATCATTCAAAGCCTTTGATCACAAATATCCAAATGAATTAAGCTTTAGTAAACTGTGTGGATCTGCCTTTATGTCATTTTGCTGCTGAGCCAACGCTACCACAGAATAATTTCATTTGATTATTTTCTTATTCCTTTGGTGTCCTAAATAGGGCTGCTCTTACAATACTTTATTGGATTTTTTTATGGAAGTCACACTAGATATACTGTTGCAAGTTACAAGGTACCATGGAAAATTCTGTTGAGAACAGAATGTTTTGGTATTGGTATTCTTTTGTTCCCAATGTAATGAATGGAAGTATGGGTTTTGGATGTATTACTGACTTCTGTGCCCATACTAGATTATGCTTCAAAGCCTCTGAGTACTACTGTTTACTAGGTAAACATTGAAGAGAACAGCACACTTCACAGTTAGAAATTCCAGAACTTACTTATTGATCCACTTAGATGACTTTAGAGTATACTATATTAGATGCAATTTATTTTCCTATTTGTAGGCAACTAAAGTCATGGCACTGAGAAATGGCTTATACACATATACTTGCAAAGTCAATTTAGATTATAAGAAGGGAAGATTCCTATACTGCCCAACTTACTTGTCCAAACCCCAATTTAGTTTGCATCTCCAAGATGGGAAGCAAAATCTGTTATCAATATCTTTTCAGTTCTGATCTTTTGGTTCTTGACTCTTCTAGATGAGTCAACAATTATTGAAGGTTTGTGTCTAATTAAAATTGATATAGAAAATATGATAAAGTTACTTCCCTTTGTAGTTACTTCACTGTAGTAATTTGCTAGCAGTAAATCAATACCAGTATGACCTGGATTACACCAAACAACATAAAAATGAAAGACTTGGCCTACTTTCTTTGGTTATTTAGTCTTATCTGCATGACTATATTTTATTAGGTTGTATTTTGCTTAATCCTGTAATATGTCACTTATGTACTAGTTGGAATGCACCGCTTAATCACTTTCACATTGCATATGTATCTACGGAGCCTAAGTCTTTCCCTAAACATACCAGTTTTTCCACCTTTTCCATGAAAGAATTGTCAGGGAAGAAAAACAGATCTATTATGTTTCACATCTGAGTGAGTCAATTCCAGTGTGGTGAGGTGCTAGGAAAGACCTTAAAAATATCCTGCTTTTTTGGCTGACAACAGTCCAAAAGAAGCGCTTGCACAGCTCAGTGCAAGCACAATGTCTAGACCACTATGCATTATTTAATAAAAAGAGTTTAATTAATCAAACTTCATTTGTGCTATATCTTTGCCTTATCCAAAACAGGCATTCCATATGTTGTTGGTTGCTTTTTCTTTCCAGTAAATTTATGCTAGCTCATGTATCTCCGTATTGCTTTTCCCTACAGAAGGCTGCTTGGAAATATGTGCAACAGTAAACTAAATAGGATAAGGGAATGTGCTGATACACCATTATTTTTATCATTTGCTCAACTACAAATTGGCAGTTTTGGTCTTTGTCAGCAGTACAGCAGCACCCCCCAGGCAGTGTCTGGCTGCAGCCTGGGGGTTGGCTCAGTGTCATGGTTGGACACTGGCCAAACGCCAGGCACCCACAAAGTCGCTCACTCACCCTCCCCTGCCACAGATGGACAGAGAAAAATTTAACTACGAGCTCACAAGTTAAGGACTGGGAGAAAACACTCCGAGAGCAAAACAGACTCATCTTACAGATACAAAGTGAGTTTATTACTTACAAAATCAGAGGAGGATAATGAGAAGAAAAAATAAGCCCTTAAAGAACACCTTTTTTCCCCAACCCCCCCCTCCGTCCCACCAACAGTGCAGGGAGACAGAGTGTGGGGCTTTTGGTCAGTTCATCACCCAAGGTTTTCTTCCACTGCTCGGGGTGAGGAGTCCATCTCCTTTGAGACCATGGGGGCCCTTCCTGCAGGAGACAGTTCTCCATTAACTTCTCCAGCATGGTTCCAATGTCCTGAGCAGCATTCCTACCACATTNGAGCCGCGTCACCCAGGGGCTGCGGGTGGATCTCTGCATCCCCCGTGGATCCCCAGGGGCTGCGGGTGGATCTCTGCATCCCCCGTGGATCCCCAGGGCTGCGGGTGGATCTCTGCATCCCCCGGGGATCCCCAGGGCTGCAGGGGCACAGCTGCTTCTCCATGGTCCTCACCAGGGCCTGCAGAGGAACCTCAGCTCTGGAGCCTGGAGCACCTCCTACCCCTCCTTCTCCACTGACCTTGGTGTCCCCATCTTGTTTCTCTCACATGTTCTCACCTCCTCCTCTTCTTAAAATTACTTAATTCTTAAGGAATTTTCCCCCATATAGGTTGCTAGGAGACAATAACTACTGGATACTTAAGAGAGACAAAAGAAGTGGCCACAGTTCAGGGGAGAGGTCCAGCTGGCTACTCTCTCATTTCCTGGGGTTTCTTGCAGGGCAGGGATACCATGAGATCTAGACTGGGTAAATGGGGTTGTGTGCAGCCCCTAGCACTCTTTCTCTCGGCATTCAGAGGAGAGAGAGGCTGCGGTTGCTGTGGGGAGAATTTGTCACTCTACCACCTTTCTTCTACCGCGAGTGAAGCTCTGCTCGGCAGAGCAGCCGTTGCATTGATACCTTATTAACACCGTACCTCACTAAAAAAGGGGCTTTTCACCATCTGTGGGGTGCCCCAGGGGTAAACCCTAGGATCCCCAGCCATCTTTCCCCCCACCAGGGAGCTTTTCCCTGCCCTACTCGGACCTGGGCTGCCGCTGCCTTGCCTCCACTGATATTTTTCCCCACTGCTCTGAGTTTTCACTACACTGTAGCTCTGCACCACCTGCCCTGCTGGGACACCCTGCGGTTCCAGCCCTGCCTCCCCAGGGTTTCAGCTACAGCTGCGGAGTTTCTGCCACCTCTTCCTTTGTACCTTGTCCGAGCCGGCCCTGCTGTTCAGCCGCTGCTCCGAAGTTCCCGCTGCAGGCCACTGTCACCACTCAGCCCATCCGCCATCGCCGCGTGCTCCCCGAGCTCGCTCCGGAGCGCCCCCTGCAGCCAGGGGGGAGTCATCGCACCCGCCCTGCCCCGCGGGAGCCGCCAGCGCCCCTGCTGGCTGTGAGCGGAACTGCACCGAAGGGGACATGGCTCAAAGAGTGGGAAGAGACTGTTTAGTGGGATTTTCTGGTTTATTTTTTCTTTTGTTTGTTGTTGCTGCCACTGTCGTTGTTAGTTTGCCTTGTTATACATACTAGTAGAGAACTGTTATTCCTTTTCTCATATCTTTGCCTGAAAGCCCCTTAATTTCAAAATTATGATAATTCGGAGGGAAGGGGGTCATATTTTCCATTCCAAGGGAGGCTCCTGACTTCCTTAGCAGACACCTGTCTTTCAAACCAGGACAATAAGTAAATTGGTTTTCTTTACTTCTAAAGTATATGTCCTTCCTCTTGCAAATCTTTGTAATTACCAGTATTTTGAACCAGTCCTTTGCTATTTCTGTCAACATTTTAAAGAGAAATATTTAAAGCACATTATCCTGCCATTTTTAATTTTTTTTCTTTCAGGCTACAGCATAAGTGGAAACATTTGTCAATTGTATTTTTCTTCTGGGAAAAGATTTTACTTAATGGAATGTTCAAATCTCTTTTCTAATCCCTTCCCCTATATCTCTTCATCTTTTTCTCTCTCTGTTTTTACTTGAATCAATTTCAGGAAACAGGTGCGCAAATGATCCTTTTCATAAAGAAGATGTCATTTGATGTCTAAACCAGAATGCATGTATACCTTTAGCTAAGTAGAAATTAGTTGGTTGCTTAATATAAACCAACTGATTAAAGACTTATTTTGTATCTATATTGTCCAAACCAGAATCCATCCTTCTTGTTCAGTTAAGATTTAGTAGGTAATCAGAATGTTTCTTGCAATGGTATTCAATATCATATTTCTTGAAAACCTTCCTTGTATTTAACTTCCCTGTATGGATAGTCCCATTGACATCAGACCATTTGATCACATGGCAAAGTCTTATGAAATATTAAGTAATCTCAGACCCTTTCAAATTACTAGGACATCAGGATATTGAGAGTTGAATGATTGGTTTTAGTACACTTTTTTTTCAGGTAGTCTGGCAAAAAACCTAAAATGAATCATCAATAATCAGTTCAGATGCTCAGAGTGAGGCATCCCTCTCTTTCACTGTAATTATAGATTAGGTGTTTCTTCATGTGTGAAAAGCTCTATAAGAAGGTTTTTGTAAGAATATATTTGCTAGGATTTTTGTTTGCTTTTATTTTCTTTCAGGATCTTTTGATAAGTCTTAGGCACCAAAAGATTCAGTGTGAAGGGTACTTCCATTCACAGTTCCTTCATATAAATTACAGATATTTTTTGAAAAATATTAGTTTACATTTCAACAAAGATGAAAGATGTTTCTAAAAAAAAAAAAAACAATCATCATAAGGGCAATTGTTGCAATGCTATGGCAAAAATACCAGTTGCTGATAGCTGGTAAGAGTTACATGAAGCATGTTCCTAATTACATTATTAATGAAACTTTGTTCAGCAGAGTTAACCCAGAAAATTTAGGAGAGTGAGTATTCATGAAACTTTTCTGTTCAAAAGCTCTGCAGTCTTCAAAACAGAGTCTCATGATGAAACTTGAAAGAATTTCATTTTAAGGGAACTCTCTATAGTTTAGTAGTTTTTTTCTGAAGCTCTCACTCAGATATTTGCCCAAACTTAGATAAAGTTCACATCTCTTTTTAGCTCTACTACAAGTGTACAACAATATTACAGCAGAGTAGAGCCTTCTGGCAGCCAGATCATCCTGAGAACTGGCTGCTGAGGCAGAATATGGGGGAAACCCAACATAAGAAATACCTGGACCTGTTGGGGTGAGTCCAGAGTAGGGCCAGACAAGGGTGGAGCACTTCTGCTGTGAAGACAATCTGGGTGAGTTGGGGTTCTTCAGCTTGGAAAAGAGAAGTCTCTGGGGAGGGTAGAGCATGTTCCAGTACTTGAAGGGGGCCTACAAGAGAGCAGAAAAGGGGCTTTTGAAAACAGCATATAGTGATAGGACAAGGGGAAATGGCTTTAAACTGAAAGAGGGTAGAATTAGATTAGACATTAGGCAAAAATGTTTGCTGTGAGGGTGGTTAGGCACAGGAACAATTTGCCCGGAGAAGTTATGGATGCCTCGTCCATGGAAGTGTTCAAAACCAGGTTGGATGGGGCTTTGATGAACCTGTTGTAGTGGTTTTATGGTTTTGTGAGCAACCTGGTTTTGTTCCCTAGGCTGAACACCAGAAGCAATGTAATCTAGTCAATGAAGACATTTTTTGGTGTTTTGTGTAGAGATTTCACTGACTGATTCACCTTTCCCAGTATAGCTACAAGAAAATATTTAAATAATTTTTACCATTAGAAACAGAGGGCAGATAATTACCCTATGTTTACTTCATACAGCTTACAAGAGGAGAGTATGGCCAAAGTTGTAAATGGCTATCAGTCTTAAAAATAAGACTTTATACTTCAAGGTGATGTAAGATTCAGAATTTTTGGCTCTTTTACATTTCAGATATTTTATAAATTGGTCCTAGAGAAACAGAGGAATGCATTAAGGAAATATTTTTTATGTCTTGGGCAAATATGAAATGAGCAGAGTGAGATTTGTAAGCCTTCTCTTAAAAAGTTTCTGTAAGAATAAATGTCTTAGATTTAAATATATCTTCCTATATCCCTCAACAAATCTTTGCCATGGAACCAGCTAGAAAAACCAAGCAAGGCAGCAGCTATTCCTCTGTAATTAAAATCTGCACACTCTGAAAATTACAGACCAGTAACAGTAACAAACAATTATGCAATGAGATGTTGATTTGCATAGCTGAGACACAGAGCTCAGAAACCTTTTACTAAATCAGTTCAGGAGTCAAAGAGAGTCCAGGTGACATTTTTCATAGCTATGACTGTGTATGCACCAGCAATGAAAAATCTAGACTGGCATGATCTCAGATGTCTCAGAACAATCTGCTTAAAGTGAAAAGAATGAAGTAAAAATGTTTTGATGGAGTGTTTTGGTTCTAGAAAGAAAACATTTAAATGGCTCAAGAAATCCTACTAATGTATTAATTACATTTTCCTAGATTAATAATTATTTTTGAGAGACTAAAACCCCCAGAAAAATTAACAGACTATTATTTATGACACCAGTTCCATTGAACCAGTAAATCACCTTAATAAATGAAGGCTCATTAAGAGGTGTTCAAGATCAGTCTGGCAGATTATTTTACCAGAACTAACACTCACTTGTGGACGAATTAAAGGAATCATGATTTGACTAGGAAAAAAAGGAAGAGGAAGGGGAAGGGAAAGGTGAAGGGGAAAGGTGAAGGGGAAAGAGAAGGGAAAGG
>VZRO01008331.1:262179-274888 GCA_013397915.1 Daphoenositta chrysoptera | reverse complement strand
AGGGAAGGGAAGGGAAGGGAAGGGAAGGGAAGGGAAGGGAAGGGAAACTCTGGTTGTAAAAATATTTGTGTCTATATCTAAGTAGGTATTCACATTTTGGGGCATGAAGGAGTACATCATAGATTCACAGAATTATAACATGGCCTGGTTTAGAAGGGGTCATAAATATCATCTAATTCGAGTCCTCTGCCATGCCCAGGGACACTTCCCACTAAATCAGGTCGCTTAAACCCCCACCCAGCCTGGCCTTGAACACTTTGGGAATGGGGTATCACCACCCTCATACCAAAGAATTTCTTCCCAACATCTAATCCAAATCTTTCTTTTTAGTTTGAAACTGTCCCCTCTTGTCCTGTCACTATCAGTCCATGTGAAATAATCATGCTATTCCGTTGGGACAATGCTGTCCTATAGGAAAATGCTAGGCGTTTTACTGTCCTATATGGCAATTCTCCCTGCCCAGTTAAGTGTGAGAAATAACTAGTTCCCACATCTGAACCCGTGCCTGCACATTCAGGTTATTCAGAATTGATCTGCACAGTGTATGACAAGCAGAGTGAGGCAGCTGTCCTCACGTACATGCCAAGTCCCCAGTTCCCAGACCTAGGAAAGGCAGTACCTGCTGTGCAAGCAGTCCTTCTGAGCAGATGTTATGCATCCTGGAGTTCTTGTGTTTTCTTAAACAAGGACTATTAAAGCTTATCTCCACTTCATTCCCTTGCACTCTCTGCCAAAGAAACACCATGCCATTGGCTTCAGGAAGCTATTTGATGAAGTTTCTAAGTTTATAAGAGATGTTGCATCAAAGAACACAATAAAGGACATCTCTTTGGAGGGATTTTCTTTGGTATATTTTGGGGTTATTCTGGTTAATTTGTTGGTTGGTTGGGTTTTTTTGGTTTTTTTCATATATATAGAAATGGAATGTGGATTTCCCTTATGGATTGAGTTGGAGACTACCTGAAGATGTTCTGTGTAGTGAGTTCTGGATTTGGTTTTCTTTTTTCTGTGTAGCAGGTTAAGTATAGACCAAGGGATCTGATAAGGAACAGAATGAAATTCACTAGAGGTGTGGGTCTATCAATCTGAAATAAAACTGTATTGTTTAATACTCCCTCTTTAAAAGTAATAAAGATTTGATTTTTTGTTTAAGTGAACCTTCTAAATTGAAGTAGGCACCGACAGCTAAAACAGTCTCAGTAATGAAATCATCAGTCTCAATTAATGTAATTGCTGTTAACTTTGTGAATTTTATAGGAGCATCAGTTTTATGTATTTGTATAAATATTTGTACAGTCTTTGCTGTGTATAAAATTTGAAAGTAATTTCTTTAGTGCTCTAAAGAAACCTGAAGTAATTTGACTTTTTTATGACACGACTATCAAGTGCATATGCAAGCAACGATGTGTTACATACAAATACATCATGTTATGTATGACTGTTTCAGAGGCAAAGCACTCTCAGGAACTCTAGACAAGCTGACTGACAGCAAAATAAAAAGGGGACTTTTATGCCATGTTGGGTTGTGTTTTGCATGTTAACTACCTCAGTTTGATTAATTATTATCAATGGTTCATTCCTGTTTTCCCCACCTTATAATGGGTTTGTCTCGCGCCACTGTCCCTGTCTATCTCACCTGTCAATCCTTCCCCTACTGCCTCTCAGTTCCAGAAAATTCCCCTCTGTTCGGTCCCTAATAGGTTTGTGTTGTTGCTACCCCCTGATTATTGGTCCCCATTTTGATTGTCACCCCCAGACCTCTCCCGGTTATCAGCCCCGTTGGTTAATTTTCGAGTACTCCCCTTATCACCTCCCCCCTTTATAAGCTTGCGTTCACCCCTCGTTCTTCGGATTCGGTCCCTGGCTCTGACCCCCATTAAAATTCCTGAGACCTACATCAGATCCCTGCCTCTTTCTCCCGCCTTTCCTCCTCTGGCGTGCCTCTGCCAGCCTTCCCTGAGGTGCCTTCCTCCCTGCTATTTCCTGGCAGGAGGCTCGGGTCTCAGCAGTCCCCGTTATCATATCGGTGGGACGCCCGAGGGACGTTACCCTTGACGAGGCTGTCATGAATGGATTTTGATTTAAGTTCAGCTCCTGTCTTTGCCCAGGCCTATGGCAGCAGGCAGGAGGTGTATTGAAGTGACCAGCACCCCAAAAATCCACTTTATCCACAAGTTCTTTAATAATAGCTGATTCAGTCTATTATGAAATGAATTATTTATTAATAGACAAGAAAACTAACAGACAAGACTTAAAACAAACTATTACTACACAGGGATAAAACAAAAAGAGATACTACTAGTAGATTGACATACAGTGCACGATACTGGTACCTTTCAGTTACAGCTAGCAAAGAAATAGTATAAACCTAGGATTCAATGTATCTCACCATCCGAAGCTGGGTGGGGCACACATCAAGATCCTTTCACTCAATCCCTGGGGAAGTAACCACGAAGCTGCGTCCAAGCCTCGGGGAGAAGTCCCCGACAATTTTGGGGTGTAAGAGTCTTCTGCCTCAGTGATAACTCGTGTATCTTTCATAGTTGTAAAACGGTGTCTATTAAGTCAGAAATGTTTCTTTTCTCTCCCCCATCGGCTTGCCAGACTAAGATGTTAATCCTTAGCTAGGTGTGAATCACCCTTGGTGCCAGAGATAAACTGCTGATGGGCCTTTCCACCCATGGTTATCTCTTTATCCACCAGCTATTGTGATACACAGACCAGGGGGGCAGGGGGCTGTCCTGCCACAGAGGCAAGGGCTGAGCCCTCAGACGCCGCACGCCAATAATGCCAGATCAGCATTTCATGGATTTAAGGCAACACTTTTTTCCCCTTTCTGAGTAAAACTATATGAGACAAAATAACAGTGTACCCAGCTCAACTGGGACTTCATTGGGCACGGAATAGATATGAAAAAATCTGGTTTTGCAAAAGAAATTACTTTTCAGTTATCCCAATGAAAATGTTTTTTCATCTAAAAGTCTATAAGATTTGGTAGATAATTTTCAGTTTTCTGAAAAAAAACCACATTCAGTACTAAACCAATCACTCATTTTTGCAGTCTGTTTATTGGATTTATTATGTATTGTTATGATTCTTGTGTATTTCCATGGTGTTGTCCTGTTTTCCCCCTTGAAATTGTAATGGTTTGGTCCCCCGCCCTTCCCCATGTCAGTCCAATTGTCAATCTTCCCTCAACCGCTCCTCTGTTCTGGAGAATTCCCTTCAGTTTAGTCCCTCATTGGTTTAATGTACCCACTCCACTCCTCGTGTTTTCCCTCATTGGGCAATACTTTGATTGTCAGTTCTGTTCCAAACCCCAATTGGACCTTCTCCCTGGTGCCTCCTACCCTTAAAAACCCTTGCACACCCTGAATCCTTGCTTTTCCGTCCCTGGACCCCTTCAAGAATAAAGGCTCTTGGAACTCCACACGGAAGCCTCCCCCTCATCCTTGCCCTCGCCGGCGTGCTTCCCATCGGGCTTGCTGTTTCCACCCTGCTTGCGGGGCATCGCTGCGCTCCGCTGGCAGGAGGCCACTGAAGACACCCACTGCTGACGCAGTGAGGGGATCTCCGGGCTGAACCCCAAGCCGCGTCAACTCATATCTAAACACAAATTAGAGAAAAGGTTAGAAGAAAACTCTAGCTGGGGAGAACCACTATTGTTGCCAAGGAGCTATTAATTGATACATAAGTAGCTGATTTATGTTTTTGGGTTTTTTTAAGATTTATTCAATTCTTAGAGACTGATATATAAACTTTTTATAGACAATTTTAAATTATCTCAAAAATGCTATCAGCGTCAGTGAAATTCTCCATATAACTCATTTCAGATTTCTGCTGGTTGTTCTTTCCTTTCTAGGACTGCTTGGATATGGATTCCAGAAATTGAGGTGTGACTGCTTAGACTGTAGTTTCCCCACACTCTCTTTCTTGCATTTTTTAAAAAAAATGTGTAAAGACATCAGCCAGCTCCATCAAAACCAGGAACTGCAAACGATCCTGTGCGGGTTAAGTGATCTCTCACTCTGCCTTGACTTTCACTTCCACAAAGCCAGAATGTAGGATCAGTGGCCTCCAAGACCTAGGGATAAAGCTTTCAACAAACCCTCAGCTTTCTCTATGCCTGTCATCACCAGGTCCTTTCCCCACTAAGCACTGGACAAACAGTTCCCTTAACATTCCTTCTCCTACAAATGAATTTCTATAAGCTTGTCTTCCTGCCCTTGACCTCTGTTGAGAGTGCTAACCCTCACTCTGCCTTGGCTTTTGGAACTCCAACCCAGCACATACAAGCAATGTCTCTCTGGTACTGTGTGACTGGTGCTTACCTCCACCCCTCCTTGCACCTCCTTTCTGCATCTGAGCTCAGTCAGGAGTTCCTTGTTCGTCTGCACAGGCCTTCTGCCTCACCTGATCAATCTTCTGCATGTCAGAATGAATCCTCCTGTGTTTTCAGGACATTGTCCGTGGAGGTCAGCCAGCTCTCTGGTGCCATTTTTCTTTTCAGGACAGTCTCCCCTGGGATCTCACCAAGCAGAGCACTAAACAAATTGGCATTCTCTCCAGAAAGTTGTGGTTGTAGATCTGCTGTTTTTCATGCTCATTTTTCTCAGGATCTCAAACAGCACTATCTCATAGTAGCTGGAGTCAAGGCTGCTCTCAAGAGGCACTTCACCAATCAATTCTTCTTTATTCATGTGAAATAAACCCAGCACAACTGCTCCTTTAGATTCCTGGCATCAAAAACTGTTTTGATACTCAGCAGAAACTTTTTATAAAGCTCTTCTCTCAAAGTTAGCAAGCCAAATGAGAAAGGGTTGTGTGTTTGTGGGTCTGTGCTAGTTGTTTATTAACTGCTCTTGCAAATGGTGCCCTACTTGTTTGTGAGCCACATGACTTCACTGTAGCTGATATTCTAGTATTAATTTGTATGTATGATTTTCCTTCTTCCAATAAACATTTGCTTTTTATGAAAGTTTAAAAAAAAAAGAGGAAAAAATGTAATAATGAAACAAAATTAATTTCTAATTTTTACTTTATTTTCAACATAAATATAAAAAAATTATATAAAAAACATTCTTGCACCTTTCCTCCTAGGTATAATTGTTTCAGATTGAATATGGGGAGGATACTTTGTATATTCCTCAGCTATAAAAAGTAAGGTTTTTTTGACTTACAGCTAATAGAAAAAAAGGTGAAAATATACCTTCAAAATAAAAAAAAAAAAACCTACAACTCCCTAACAACCCCCTAGAATCTTCCTATTCTATTAATGTTGTTGAAAACAAAATAAAAATCTGTGTTTTCCAGGTGTGTCTAAATTTATCCTGCTTATAACTTAAGGCAAAATTTTTAAAGGGTGTCATTAGTACAAAGTCACATTTTTACAACTTTTTCTACTGAAAGGCTTAAGAATTTTGGTTGCAGTAAACATGAAAATTAATTTGACTCAATGCCCTTTCTTTTCCTTTGGTTATAATGGTAGGAAGCTTATTTTCCTTCCCTCTTTAGCAATAAAGTTGAAACATTCAGGCTTTATTCAAGTAGAAAACATTGAATAATATGTAAGAAATTCTGACTAACATCTGTGATTTAGTCAGTTTGCTAAAACACATGACAACGCACCTATTGTCTACTCCTGAGCAAGTGGCTGGACATTAGACATTGCATGAGGATTGGACATATATAATGAATCTTTTTGCTTTGTTTCACTTCTTCACGTAGCCTTGCTTTTCTTCATTAAACTGACATTATCTTCATCCATGAGTTTCTGATCTTATTTTCTCTTCTGTCCCTCAGAGGAGGGGGAGTGAGAGAATGGCTCAGTGGGCACTTAGCAGCCAAAGTCAACTCATCACACCAAGAAAAAATAAAGCAGGGTTTTAATAATGTCAGGCATACAAAAGAGATCATCGTGAAATTATTAAATTAATGTTGACAGGTCATGCAGCTTAACACAAAATCACTTACACGTATATTTCAGTAAACATTTGTTAAATCCCTTCTTCAAAAATTACAATGAAAAAGCTTTAGCAGTTTTCTATAACCTTAACAGTGGTGGTGGAGATCAATTAGGTTTTGGGTCAAGAAGACATTCATAATACATCACCATAATAAAGAAGCCTTAAAATGAATGTAAAGATCTTTTTTGTTAAGATGGAGAGAGGTGAAATTGCTTTGATTCTGACAGCATTTTCATGAATGATAGAGTTTAATTTTTATGTTCTTCAAAGATTTTAATGTATAATTTATAGAAAGTTAATATACACAGTTTATGTGCAGTTAAGATTTTCTGGGAAAATATTATTGTACATCAATATGAAACCCTTAGCAACAAGTAATTATAGGAAATACTAAATAGTTATAAATTAGACTACAACTATTTGCAACAAAATAATACAGATTCTGAATCAGATTTCCTGTCTAGATAAACATTTTGAACAGTATATATTCATTATTACTGGTAAAAAACTCTTAATAAAGCAGCAGGAAGCTGCACCTATGAAAAAAGATTTTGTTAAACAACTATTTAAATATTCAATTGTGTGTTTAATCACATTAGTCCATGAATTTCTTAGTACAAGCTTTTAATTTGCTCTTTATTTTTTATTCTATGTTTTTATTGGGTGAAAATGAGAAATATCTAATACTGTGGAGGACCCATGTATGCTCTAATAAATATTTGCATGGATTAATAATTTCTTCTAAGTCTCGTGAGATTTTACCTCTGCTTCAAATACACAAATGACTGTATAAGGAATCATCAGATCAATGTTCTTCCACCATTTCCTGAAAACATGTCTAATTTATCCTTCCTAATTCCTTTTCCTCAGTATGCACAAGATTTCAGTTAGCATTGCAATCCCATCATGGTACTCTACTAAACAATCAGAATAAACTCTGCTTAGAATACATTGCATTTCACACACAGAAGTGCAGTTGAGCTTGAGCACTCTTACTGAAAGGGAACAAACAACTGAAGGTAGTGACAAAGCCCCTAATTACTTAAATGGCACAGGATTAGGCCACTAGTGGATTCTGCATGTTGGAGCTTATATGTTGTATTAAAACTTGCTAATGATTGAATTTTTAAAAGCCAGAAAATCATGAGAAAAAAAATTCTAAAATTTCAGTCAATAGATTATACTACTTGGTGCCAAAACATCCTTTACCAGTTATCTGTTCAGTTGACCAACAACAAACTATCCCACCTTTTAAGAGCTGAAGATGCAGACAAAACACATAAAATTCCCGTAAGTTTACTAACTTCTTAGTGTGTTTAGATGGAAGCAATGTCCTGTCAGATAAAATAAAATATTAATATTATGTGACAAATTGTAATTCATTGCAACATGATGTGATGTGCTAATAAAATTCAACTTGTAAATGTTTATTACCTATGGCAAACTAAGTCCTGTCAAAACAAATGAAAAATAAAATATTTGCCTGTCACTGATGAATAGAACTTATTTTTATGCTATTTCTTTTTGACGTGTAAACACATTGGGGTGCTCTTAAGGTAAGTCTTAAAAATACTTCTGTCTGAACAAGTGGAATTTAGAGAAAGATCAAAACAGGTTGGAGAAAGTTGGAATTGATGATAGGGAGGCAAAGGATGAAAATGCTGCACTTGGCTGGCTGAGGTCACATATGACATGGCATAACCTATACACCTGCAGTGAGATGTTATTGAGTTTCTCATATCATGCCTGAATACTGTCCTCAGAATGTTGTCAAAAGAGATTCTGCTGAAATAAAATGTTGATTAACAGACATAGTGACATTCTTCCCATGAGTAGAACCTGTGGCAGTTCTACATCTGGCTGGTATTTGGAGGATATTTCAGCTATTTTTCAAGTTCATCTCCAGTTGAAGATGACTAATGTGCTTACTATAAAGGATTGCTGGAAGCTAAGCCTCGGGGCTGCTTGAGAGCATAAACTTTAGCTCATAGTTAATCTGACCAGACTTCCAAGTAACAAACAGGTATAGGAAATGGTTTCTGAATATTGTGTGCTTGGGAAGATCAGCATGCATGCCAGCAAATCGGACTCCTGGAAGTCTTTGCCCACTTCCCAAAATTTAATTCTCTGGCACTCTCTTCTAAATCCTCTAAAATTTCATGTCTAAGCTCCCACACATGCTGGTGTACACACTTAAGCTGATCATTCTTTTACTTAAATTCCAGCCAGCATTGCTTTTCTATGTGCTTCATATCATGCTTGCTGCTTTATTTTAGCTTTTGTAGCAGGTGAGATTCATTCTCCCTACTAAAATATAATATAATAATACAATATACTAAGGCATTCCTTATACATTTATTTTGTCTAAAGCAATTAACAAAGATTAAGAATCATAGTAATGATCACTGCATATTGTCTACACAAATGTAAGCAAACACACGCACACATGTACAAGTATATACATACTTCAGTGCCCATTATAATCACAACCACTTTACTAATCAAAAATATCTTATCTTCCAAAGGAGGGAACCCAGTTTCTAGAGAGGACTTGAAAACTCAGCTGCAGGGCTTTTCTGAAGAGGGGAAGCTGAGTTGCAGATGCATACAGTGTTTGGGATCTTTGCCAGGGTATGGTTCATGTAAAGGACTGGTCTTCCCAGGAAAGGGCCAAAGCAGCAGATGATAACATACACAAAGTGAATTATCTAGGCTGGAGGTGCCATACCACTCATAATCAGGAAGGATATAATTATTAAACTTTCAGTTAAAACACTTTAATTTCCTGCTTGACAGTTGGATCTGATCTTCCCTAGTGCAAAATTTGATTGGTTAAATCATAAATGGAGATCCAAAATATCGGAATCCGAAAATCTGTAACATACTTCATGTATTCCAGTCTTTGTCCTCTTTTTTCTCTGATGTTACAAGTAGGGTCACAAAACTAATTTCACAAAATCCCCTTCTATACTTAATAATTGTGTGTACATTTAAATTGCATTCTCAATTCTTTGTAGTTTTTTGGTGTATACTTTTGTGGGAGAGGTTTTTGACAGAAGTTTTAAACTTGACATCTATCAAAAAGCTGATTTTTATAAAAAGACATTATTTACCTAGTAGACACATGCACAGGAAGTTATTTTCTTTGCTTTCTCATCATGGAAGAGAATGTTTCAGAGGGATTTGGAGAAAGACTAACTGTTCCTGTATTTACAACATTTGAAGTAAGAAGCAATGTTGTGGTACTTAATCAATCTCTTCTATGTGGTGACCAGCAAAAGAACCCAAAGGAATGGCCAGAAGTTGTGCCTGGGGGCGTTTAGGTTGGATGTTAGGTTCTTAACCCCAGAGAGTGGTTGGGCACTGGAACAGCTCCCCAGGGAAGTGGTCACAGCACCAAGCCTGAGACAGAGAAGCATTTGGACCATACTCTCAAGCACATGGTGTGACTCTTGGGGACGGTCCTCTGCAGGGGCAGGAGTCCCACTCAATGATCCTTGAGTGTCCCTTCCAACTCAGCTTATTCCATGATTAATTTGAGTTTAAATATTGAATGAGAGTACAGCGAATCAGAAACTAAACATCAGTACTGTGTCATGGTGGTGAACAGAAGTTTGAACTGAACAGAAAGTTAAGGGAGGAGAATCATGAGATTAATTAAAGGCCAGATGAGTAACTGCTGGTGAGCAAAACATTGGGGAGCTCTTCTAAGTAATCTTAAAGTAATTTATTTTCAGATTAATGTTTAATTTATTCTTACACATGGCACAAAAGCATTTTTTTCTTCTACTAACCCTGGCCATTATCACCTCTAAAAGAGAAGAGGAACACTGCAAACTGCACTGAATCAGACCCGCCAGTGCATGAGGCTGTCTAAATGCATGAGCTCTTCTAAGGAAATGTTTCAGAGAGCTCATCCCATGATTGTAAACTTCCTTGTAACTACTAGGCAGTGTCACTAAAATGAAAATTTTTGTAAGTTTCAAATAATTTTGTCCTTAATCAGGAGGACTCATCAGGAAGTCAAGACAAGGTGAGCATGAAAATGTGTAAAATTTGCTGATATACTATCCAATTATTTGACTGTAATTAAGTTTTTATTCTTACTGAAATTCCTTGTGTTTTAATATTAGATTTACAATGGAACAATTTTGTTAATGTTCATGGTCATTGATGTTGTCTTCACTGTAACAACAGCTACAGTACGAAACTTATGAAAATGCATCACATCCAAAAATATAAACTAAATCTCTATTAAACTGAAGATTAAATTTCCATTCATAACATCACAAAAGAACTGTTACCTATAATTTCTTCATATAAACCTCCCAGAGTTATGTCCTGGCAGAATAAGACAGACTGGAGAAAAGATCCTAAAGCCAAGTAATAAACAGATACAAATTGAGATGTGCTATTGAAAGTCTAATAGAATTTTAACTATTATGACATTAATAACATGTCATGGGACAAGATTAATTTTCCTCATTAAAAATTTCAACTGCAGTGTTTAGAAAATTTACGAGTTACAGAAAAACAGGATTTGGTTTGGGGTTTGTTTTGTTGTTTTGTTTTTTTTTTAAATAAAGTCTCCCTAGGGAATCGAAAATACTTTTTATTTTACATGAGGACATCTTATTACCTGTAGATTTCTAATTGGAAATAAAAGAGCTTTTATATTCACTACATGAATAATCATTCCTATCAATTTGTTGGAGAAAAAGACGGTTGTAATGTTATGAAATGTGTAATTCTTAAAAAAAGAATAGAAGGCTTTATTTTGTGGGCAAGGATCTAAAAGTGAGAAAGACTCAGATTTCCTCTTCCAGATAATTTTATTTTCTTTGATTTCTGTTTCCTTTTGGTTTTGTTTCTTTTTAATGTAGAGACAGTTCTAGGTCAGAGGTGCCATAGCAAGTCTTATTGGACAGCTTGCATTTAAATACCTTAGCATAACGGAGAGCCAGTTTAAAACTGTAAATTTCATAATTTTGAGTTTATATGCAAGTGAAAAAAAAAATTTGAAATGAAAAGTGGGGATTGTCTTAAATCTGTGTAACTGTTTAAATACTGTTATATTTTATTTTAAAAATTATCAAAGAAAATTAAGTATACATGTGACTAACCAGTGTCAATAGCATACAAAGTTTAATTACCTCACCCTGAATTACATCTAATGTCATATCCAATTAACAATGCCATCTGAAAAATGCTTTCATAATGAATTTCAAACAATTGACTGATCTTTGAATAGTAGTTGATGGTTAGAAATTCCAATGGCCAATGGGAAAACACTGCCTTTTAATGAGGAAAATTACAGCAACATTGCTGAATTAAGAAGTGCTACTTTTTTCTTTGAGTGGTCTCCTACAACAAAATATTAAATTTGAGCAGAACCTTAGAACAATCAGACACAATCAGAGTCAAGAAATCTTTGCCTAAGAAAGCTACAAAATGAAGGTAGTCTGCTGAAAGTATCATATTTTATGATATTTATTTTCATAATCATTAATACTATTTTATTTTAATTTCATGTAGAAATCTACAAAGTAGATTTCAGAATACAGATATTTCAATATTGCTGAATCTATTAGAAGTGTCTTGAACTATTTTTGAAGTAGAAGCCCTTTTTCTAGAAAAACCTAGAGAAAAATATGAACAAATTCTAAGAAAAAAGGAAATCCTATATGAACTATGGATGTGATTGAAAAGAAGTTAAGGGAAAGGGGGGGGGAAATCTAGGGTTGCTTTGAAAGAAAAACCTTTTTAACAATCTCCCTCCTCATAGCTGAGCAGGTGTTATAGGGTATGCAATATCCCTTTGGTCAGTTTGGGAAAGCTGTCCCAGCAGTGTCCCTTCCCAACCTCTACTCCATCCCCAGCCTCTCTTTGCTGGGGAGGGACCGCTGGGGACACAGCCTTGATGCTCTCTGAGCACAGCCAAGCACTAGCCAAAATGTGTTATCAACACTCTTCTACCTACAAATACAAAAGAAGAGTACTATAAGTATTGCAGTCCTTGGTTTTGGTTGGCTTGGAAGCTAAATACCAGCCTACAAAAAGTTTCCTTGTTTTTACATCCCTAGAGCATTATATTATCTCACAGCAATTATATACTGTGTATAGTTCTAAAATGTTTTCCAGTTCTAGCATGATAATTGCTATATGCCCATTATCATTACAGAAGAGGAAATAACACGTTATAACAATTTAAATACAAGGAAGGAATTGGGCACTTGAGAGTTCTTGTAAAAATTCTTCTTTGCATAATAATATTTTTTTACCATCACTATTATTTAATATATCATATTCCATAGCTTAGAAATGTCAAGGGATACTATAATAAATTGCAAATCCGTGCAAATTCTACCTTTTGCTAAGTGGTTACTCCCCTCTCAAATCTGAAATATTACTAGATAATATAAAATAAATGCTGATATCCTTCAACTACAGGCTGGGAGTAAAATTATTGAGGATTTAAGGAAAACAATCCTAAGGAACATGATCCATATGCTTTTTTTAATCCTCAGGAATGTGTTTGTATAGCAAGTCTGATAATTTGATTTATGTTGTATTTAAAAGCAAAGAAGATGACCTTGAAGAATTTGGACTCAAGTGAGAGGTAAAGCTAAGATGAACAGTCTGTAATAGTCTTACAACAAATCCTGAACAATGCTTTATTCTCTAATCCGTTTTTGTTCTCCTTGAATTCACCCCTACTTTAGTTAAAAATTAACCAAAAAAAA
>VZRO01008331.1:151425-262169 GCA_013397915.1 Daphoenositta chrysoptera | reverse complement strand
AAAAAAAAAAAAATCCAGAAGCAGAAACCCCCAAACATGAGACCGCGAGATCAATCCTATAAATTTCTTGTTAAGAATACCTAGAGGACCTCAGGACTGTGAAAAAGCCTTGCACTAGAATTCTTATTTGATGAACTTAATGCATAAACCATTCCTTTTTTGTATGCACTGCACATAGTACAGCAGTGATGCATATTGAGAAGGAGAGATATTATTTACCATTATAAAATGCCACGTCTTTTCCTGCCAAAACTCTTTGCCCATCTTTAAAGTAATTAGTTTTGTCACGACTATTCAGAACTCATTAATAGAAAATTCTGGCTGATTAAGCACGTCCAGGGCCAAGACTCACAAATAGTGATTTCTCTGATTTACATGGATTCTCAGAGTAAATGTTTATCTGATACTGAGCCAAACTGCCTGCATCCTTTGTATTATGTTATTAAAGATTACTTTTGCTCTTGATCACACAATTTCACTGCCCTTAGAAAAAACAGGAGAGAAGGTTCAAATACCTATTACTTACCTGTTGGGACTAAACTCTAAACGTATTTAGCCATTGTTCAAAAGACAGCATTTCCAATAGCTTTTGTATTTCCCTGATAGTAGGGGAGAGAAACTTAAAATATTAGCATAAACCCTGCTTTTTTAAAAAAAAGAGCTCCCACTCCACAAAATAAACCAAGTGCATGTAGTCTCTGTTGACAATTTTCTTTCTTCCCCATCTACTGATTTCATATGTTCTATTGGCAAGCCTACAGAGAAATGCTGGTTACACTGCATTGTTCACATTTTGAAAACATCTTCAAATTAACCGCTCCCAAAGTTAAGAACATGTAAGAGTAGTCTGCATTCAAAGAAAGGGGCAAAATAAGCAAGAAAACAAACTTCTGCGATGGAAACACAAAGGTTAATTCTTAGAAATTAATTTTCTTTCTAAAATCATATCACTCCTTAAATTTCTTCTTTCAACAAATTGTTTTCTAGATTTTTCTGCAGAGGCACATGAGTTCATGAAGAGATAAACTTGAAAACTATCTATATTATCATGAGTGTGTTGTGGAACTGTTTGCTGATTAAGAAGAAATTAGGACATTTATATTCAGAAGTTGTTTTCAGTCAGACACAGAACAACATGAATCATTCTTAAATGATGGAGGTGGTGTTTCTAAGTATTCTTAATTATGTTCTGTGATGCCTTAACTATAGGAAGAAATACCAATCAAATTCTATATGCACTGTTTGGTATCACCTAATAATTTTAGTGTAAATATTTGTTAACACCAACCTTTTTTATTGTTAGATTATAAGGTTCCAGCTTAGTATTACAGATCATGAATTAATAATACGTGTTTTCTATTAAACAAAGGAGCCACATAAGTTGCCTTTATTAATGTGAATAAACTAAAAGAGTGAGGGAAGCTACTTAAAATCATGCTGAACAGAAAGCTTTTAAAATGACACCGGCATTGCAGCAATGGAAGCACGCTGGCATTTGGATTAATATTCTAAAAGTTAGAGAACAGAGGTGGAAAATAAAAGTTTGAAAGATTTATACTCCCATCAGACCTGTGAAGTTAAAGAAGGTGTGAGAAGTTTTTGTACATTTGGATAAGCAAAATGTTTAAGACAGTTGCCCATGACAGTTTTGCTCACAGCTACAAGAACATGAAGAAGTCATTCACATGGTAGCAGTGATGCAACCAGTAGGAATAAAAAAAAATTATCTCTTTCTGCCTTTCAGCTTCTTGGCTGACTGAAACACAATTTTTATACTACCTTTTTCTACATCTTTTTTGTAAACCTCCCAAGACTTAGTTCGTATCTATTTTCATGATAGTGATAGCTGTTTTTTTAAGAGCAACATGAAAGTGTAAATAAAATTAACTTGAAGATGATGTAAATCAGGGCATTTTATACAGAATATTCCACATATAAAGTGAAACATAGCCCCTCTTTAAGCAAATTATTAAGAATCATACATTTGATAACATAAATCTGCACATTTATATTGCTGTCAGCAAAAAAATTTCTAAATTATTTAAAACAGTGAAAATGGTCTTTCACGTTAGTTTTTGAAATTTTGAGGAATGTTTCATTTCCTGAGTACTATCTCTGTCAGCATTCTGGAAGTGAAAGAGTCAGAGAGACATTGCTTCATCATCCAACCAGATGTGTCTTTCTCTTCTGAACTTAGTTTTGTGAAGTGTATAAAAGCAAATAATAGAATCGATTACTCAGCTCCATAATGAATATTCATTGTGCATTGTTTGATTGCAGCTCCTGGCAGGAAGAAATAAAAATAGTACAGAGGCCATCAGAGGATATCTTTTCGCTCATTTCCATACTTCTCCTTTGACATCCTGTACTAGTTTCACTACTGTTTCAAAGAGTGAGAAAATTATTGGCATTTGGATATAGAATCTCTCTCAAAATCTGTTGTGAGCTACTAGTGTGGTTTCAGTTTAACAGCATTGAAAAATGGGCTTTCTATGCTTTAGTTCATCTTATGAAAAAATAAAATGCGAGCTGAAGACAAATATTCAAAGTGACATTCTAGTACTATTACAGTAAATTATCAAAGGTTGTTATAGCTGTATTGAACAAATAAATCATATGACTCTGTCTAAATTTTACACTTTATCATCACGTGATCCCAGGTTAAAAAACAGTGCATGTTTTTTGTTTTCTTGCCTTTCCAGAAGTCCATTTTGGACTCCTACAATGGGATAATTAATTTTAACATTAAGACAATAAAAGCCATGTTTCCACATGTGCAGGTAAGTTACCTGTTTAAGCTGCCATTATAGTCAACAGATATTTAGTTGGGTAGTCAATGTGACTTAGACTTACTCAGCTTGTCTCTAGCACAGGTGAAGGTTAACCTCCATGGTAAATTGAATTAACTTCATGAGCTGTCATTTAGGGGTGATAAACATCTGTATCTCCCACTATATCTCATGCTTTCTTATATTTTGGAAGTATTGTAATCAGAACCAGAATATCTTAGTGCTCTTAGACTAAGATATTGTGATTTCAAAGGGTAGTACTCAGAACAATATAGAAATTGTGGAGATTGACACCAAAAAGGTATTTGTGGTATTAGAGGAGATTAATCTGTCTTGTGGAAGATAGGGAATCAGTCTTGCTTATATCTGTAGGCAGCTTCTAGGCCAGGAGATTCTGGTGTGTGTCCTGATAGCAATAGTGCACTGTCCTTTGGAACCAGCAAGGCACAAGACATAGAAATAATATAGCAAATTCCATCATTTCCTAGAAAAATTTTTAAGAAGAGAACTTTATGTGATTGCAAGTTTTTCTGCCCATTTTTCTGCCCTTTCTCGTAAGGAAACCTGGGGAGTCAGTTTTCTCTGTTACTGCATTTCTACTCATAGGTCCAAAGCTTGTGTTATTTGTGACCTGTCATGATTATTTAATTTCTGATATATTATCAGAGATTTTGTAAAAAACTGTATTTTTCATTCCAGAAGATTCATTACCTATTACCTTCCAGAAGATACATTACCTACTCATTACCTTGTTTGTCTAGTTAATTGTAAACATGGAGAGATTGGTAAAGAATAGAATTCCATGTATAATGTGCAGCACTAGACCTTATTAGTCCTACAATTCATTCTATTCAAAAGGGCTCTGATTTTGTGTTATTTTACTCTTATTGTAGTCCTGTTACTTCTTTAGAATAAATGTAAAATACTTCTAATCAAATCTGGAAATTTGTCGAACTTCTTTTGAAAAAATAATTTGCTTTTGCACAAGGCAAAATAAAACCTGACAAGGAAATAATCCAAGCATCTAAGATGAAAAGAAATACATGGAAATCAGTTTGGTCCTCAACTACAACACTGTAGATATTGAATAGTACTATAATCTCAAAGAAACATAATGTATTTTACTATTAAATAGGATATAAACCCAAATATCTTTACCCATTGTCTCAAGACTTTCCAGTAAGCTGCTGATGGTATACAACTATTTGTTACCTTGCTTTCTACATCCTTTCCTATATTTTTCAAAGTAAGGCAAGAAAAATGGAGCCTGTACTTTTATATTTAGTCTTGAGGGACTAACACCTTTCTTAGTGATCTGAAAGTGTTCAAGTGCTGCTAGGTACCCCATATGCTTTCTGCTTCACCAGCTCAATTTGTGACCCAGGGTCATAGAATTGTAACTGTGTCTGTCTTTTAGTTTCTTGGTTGTCTTCTGGTTGACAAAAAATGACATGAGCTGGCAACGTGCACTTGCAGCCCAGAAAGCCAGCTGTATTCTGGGCTGCATCAAAAGCAACACGGCCAAGAGGGGACGTGATTCTGCCCCTTCTCTCTGCTTTTGTGACACCCCACCTGGAGTGCTGCATCCAGATCTGGAGTACCCAATGTAAGAAGGACATGGAACTGCTGCAGCAAGTCCAGAGGAAGTCCACAAAGCTGATAAGGTGACTAGACCAGCTATTCTATGAAGACAGGCTGAGAAAGTTGGGGTTGCTCAGCCTGAAGAAGAGAAGGTTCTGTAGAAACCTCACAGCACCTTCCAGTATCTGAAGGGGGTATACAGGGGAGCCAGAGAGGAACTCTTCATCAGGAACTGTAGTGACAGGACAAGGGACAATGGCTTCAAACTGAAAGAGAGTACAGTTAGATTAAATGTTAGGATCAAACTTTTTCCTGTGAGGGTGGTGAGGCACTCGAACAGGTTGCCCAGAGAAGTTGCGGATGCCCCAACCCTGACAGCGTTCGTGGCCAGGCTGGATGAGGCTTTGAGCAACCTGGTCTAGTGGAAGGTGTCCCTGCTCATCACAGGGGGGTTGGAACAAAATTATCTTTAAGGTCCCTTCCAACCAAAGCCTTTCTATGAGTCTATGATTCTGCTTATTCTTTCTGAATGGAGTGTGTGTCAGTCTGTTTAATATCTGCAGAGTTTCAAAAAAAGTAAAATAACTTTGTTGGAAGATTTGCAACTTCTATTCAAGATAAGGCAAAATAAATCCTTTTACATAAAAGATTAAACCAATTGAGGCTGCAGAGGTGTGTTCTTACGAGAGCTAGTGATGGGACATTATATTAAACAAGAAATACTGTGATTTAAAAGATCTATACCCTCTAGATACATGTTTTTAATAACATGAGTCTACTGTATATGACAGTGACACTTAGATGCACTGTAATTAATTATTATTGCTGAAAGCAGTGAAATTACTTCACATGTTCAGGAAACAGAATCTTGAGGGAGTAAACTGTCTTAATCTTCATCCAGGACCATATGTTGATTTTGAAAGATTAATTACTACATAAATAAAAAGTTACCCAATTGATAACCTTTCCCTTTATTAGCAAGAATAAAATTAGCATCATATAATTCATGCCACTCATCATAGTTTCTTTCAATAATATTTTAGGATGAAAATATTGTACCCATCTTTACAAAGGGTAGAAAGGAAGATCCTGGGAACTATTGACCTGTGTGTCTCACCTCTGTGCCTGAGAAGATCATGGAAAAGATCCTCCTGGAAGCTGTGCTAAGGCACACAGAGAACAGGGAGGTGACTCGAGACAGCCAACACGGCTTCACCAAGGGCAAGTCCTATCTGACCAACTTAGTGGCCTTCTGTGAAGCAGTGACTGCTTCAGTGGACAAGGGAAGGCTTTCAGATGTCATTAGCAAAAATGAACTTTGTCTAAATGGCCATTTAGTTTAGTTACATGAAGTCACAGGTAATTGGAAAAGAGGAAACATTGAATTTCATGATAATTTAAAAAAATAATAAATGGGGTTTTCTGGGGAGAGATGTCACTACTTTTATATTTGTTTTAAGTGAAAATCTATAGAAATACGTATACATTGTAAAGCACATTTGAAAATTTTCTCTATTTTTTTTCTTTGTTTGTTTTGCTTTGATAGTTTTTTAAAAAGGTGTACTTCAAATGTGGAAAATTTTGTAGCAAAGACAGTATTTGTTCTGTTAACGGACTTATTTCTCCCACCTAGATTTACTCACAATTTATTTTTCCGACAGCTACACAGTGTTTTTTATTGTTTAAAAAAACCCATTAAGAAAAAGAAATTATTTTGGCACATGCTTGAATAGTAGATAAAAATGAAATTTGAGATCTTTGCTACAGTATCCTGGTCTGAATATTGTGGGGGTTTTTGCCACCTAAGTTTTTGCACTAAAGCTATACACATTCTGCTAGAACATTACTTTTCACAGACAAAAGTATACACCAATATATTCACATCTCAGATGCAAGGGGATTGTTGAAGTTTCTGTCTGTGACCATTGTTACATGTCAGTGAAGCAGTGAATGAATTAAACAAGTGAGTATGGAACTATGAAAACTAACTGTATCCTGGGAAACTAACTAGGGATATGCATACTATTAAAAGTTAAAGGTTAATAGCCTTACCATGTTCCAATAATCATTGAAAGTGTTTAGCTAATGACTCTAAACACTCTAAGGAAGTTATTGTCTCTTTAAATTGAGTACAATTTGTTGAAGAAGTAGGAAGTAATAAGGGCTAGCAAGAGAACACGAAGACCAGAAACAATACAGGGACGAAGTAGAAAGATAGTTTAAAAATTAAGACTTTAATTTACAAGCAATAAGGTGAATCTTGCACTTGTATCTTCTATGAGCTCTGGGACAAATTATTCAGCACAGTACTCATCTCAGCAAATGCTATCTGTAGTCACAATCAATACAGGGAAAGAGGTGCTGAGCTTATCAGAACGCTTGAGCAGATGTTTATGTTCCCTAGATGTATCTGGCTGTAGAAACCACCTTGTGATTAGTGATAGCGAGATAAAGCAGCTTGGTGTCTCTCCCAGAAAGCACTTACAATACCAAGTGTAGCAGATAAAAAGACAGGTTAGGATAGTAGGCAAACAGAGTTCAGACAACCAATTAAATACAGAGATATAGGCACTTAGACTTAAGACCTGGAGTGCACCAAGCCTCAGGATGAACAGTCTGAGTTGTATAGCTAATGCTTCTAAGACCTCAGGCATAAAACTAGAATATCCAGCAGTTTGGTATCCCATGGGGGAGAGGAAAAGAGTCAGTAACCACACAGTGGTAACCAGTTTTAGTGACAGTAAATCCTACTAAGTGTCAATAGAGTAGGAGTCTTAGATAAAAATTTTGTCTAAAAGTGGGTGAAAGCAAATATAAATGCAAGGATTAGGATGTTTATCTTAATCCATACCGGAATGACTGCTAGAAAGGAGCAGAATTATCAAGTGAATCTACTGAAAAACAAATAACTCTCACCAGCGTAAGCAGCTAATTACAAAACTTATACTAAAAAAAAAAGGCTGTAATTTTGAATTATCCAACTTTTTTTTCCCCAAGTGTAGCTCTGCAAAGATATTAATAAATTCTTGCTTGCATAAGCTGCCTAAGAAACAAAATGTCTGACCTGCAAAACATGTACAAGACAAACATTTACAAGACTGCAACCTCATTCAAAACATGAAAAGTTAAAAAGTATTGGGTTTTATTTAATGGAACTGAAATCCCGCAGGATTGCTCTGAGTTTCCAAATTTCTCCAGCTGTTCTTCAATAAATTGCTTTCTAACAATGTTTCTGCAAACCAGCACATTAGCTAAGGGAGCTCTATGAGTCAGCAAGGGGAGCACAGTAGTTTCTAGAGCTCCTAATAGAATGTAGCTGCTTCCAAGAAAACTATTTCTACATTTTGGATGTCAATAGTCCAATGAGCCTGGCAAGGAGGTGGACAGCTACATCAGAAAGGAGTTGCTCTACCCATCTGGAAAACCTGGGAGATGCTTAGTAAAAATCTGTAGACCAGGAGATAAAAGAGCCAGTGTCTAAAGAAACCTTGAAACCTTCACCTGCGAAATGCATTTAACTGAATATTGGCCTGCAAACCTGGTCAAGCTGGTGCCCTGACACCTGGGTGTGCTGCTGTCTGCCCCCCTGGGACCTCTGCTCGAGGTCAGCTGAGAAGCTGCTTTGCTCACCAGTGCTGTGGTCTTTTTGGACGGTTCACAGGAAGAACAGCTGTGGTGTGCACGGGATTGGAGAGACAAACAACTCAGCAGATGGGGAGCAGCAGAAATTTGTAAAATGAGTTGTAGGAGCCTGGGAAAATCATTCTAAATTTATTTGGAAGACTTAGGAAAGGGAATTATTTGGTTTCTTGATTTCCGTATGAAATATTTATATGATTTAGTATTTCCCTGAAATACTGCATTTCTGTCAATATTTTTTAACCAGTTATAAATTCATGGCCTATTTAAAGAAGTTAAACATTTTTGCTAGTTCCACATAAGTGGACAACAGAATAGCTCATATTTCATATTATTGTACATTTCTAATTTATACTTTTAATTTTAAAAGTCAAATTAGTATTGCAAAGAAAACAAAATAAAATTATGCCACCAAATGTCATTTAATTTGGGGCTGTAATATCCAACTGAGAAATCCAACCTAACTATTAAGACTGTCAGCATCCACTTTCTTGACCTTTTAGTCCTGAACCCATGTCTTTTTCCTTGACTCTGGAGATTTCTAGGCCTAGAAGGGAGTTTTTTCTTTCAATTGTAAAATATCACTCTCTAGCTCTGGGGCTAAACTGAAAATCTACTTGTCTGATTTAGCACTTAAAAATGTTATTGGTTTTTGTATTATTACTGACTAAAGTATTTGCAGCTCAGTTGGGGGTGGAAAATAGCTGCTCAACAATGGAACCTGGATTGATTTTCTTTCATTAACTTTGAAAGGACATAAACATCCTGAACAATGTATTCATTCAAAATTTATTATTTCTCCATATGTTTTAATCATGCTTTAGGAACGGATCTTGTTCTTCAAAAAAATCAGTAATAGGATAATGAATTAGAACTCCATTGAAAAAAATGCATTGAAACTGCTTTTCAGCAGATTATTTAGCTCTACTACAATGAAAAGGTTTTAAGGATTTACACATAGACACAACACATTCTTCCATGAACATATATATATATGCACACATATATGTGTATATGTATGGAGAAATGAAATCCAGCTTCATAATTTCTATTTGTTTTGATTTGCATGGACTGTAATTTACAACAGTTTTGTGTACACACAGACACACATATCTATATATTAATTTTTAATTTATCTTACAAAATATTTTTCAAATCCTCATATGGGGAATTCACACAATTGTTTTTTCTGATAAAATGAGAAGCTGAAGAAATGTGTAGGGAAATACATCTATTCTCATACATACACATCCTACAAAACATTTTACTATTTATCAACAGGTATTGAAATGGAACCACAATTTTCTGAATTCCTAAAATGATTGGTTTTACATCCGCCATATGACTTACATCAGTAGAAAAATTACCAAAATACAGCAAACAAAAAGTAGTGAAATATTTCAGGTATTTACTGGCAGATGGGGAGTTCAACAGAGTGAAAAACTACCAAAAACTTTATCTTCCCACATTCTATGGCTGCCTTAACCCTTAGGATCTTTGGCATTCTACTAGGTCTTTCTCTTGTTGACCATAAACTAAATTCTGGTCAGATATTTGCTCTTCAGGGAATTGATATATATATTTTTTTTAAGAAAGAAAAAAAACAAAACCCAGCAAAACTCTTTTTTGTTGCAAATTGTTTAATCAGAACTATTACTTGGTTAGGTAGCTGAGCAAACAGGCTTGAAGGATTCAGATCCATCCACATTTGTACTGTGGAACTATGAAAGTCTCTAGAGATGGAAACATTATTTTCTTGGTTTGCAGGTATGTAGAATTGCTTTTAGAAAACAGAAAACTAAATAATATTGGGAACATGTAAGCATATTGAGCAAAACCACTTATAGAAAGTTCATGCTGTTTCTCCATACTTTCTACACACCTAAGTGTTTTTTCAACTACAGCTCACAAAAGAAAAATCTCTATGCTGAATCATACAGCAGTGCCCAATGAGATAATTGTTAAATCATTCTATATTTGAACTACAGTTTGATGTCTTATCACATAGAAAGAACAATTTTGTGAAAGCAATTATTGATTCAGAAACCCAGAATTTCTTTTCCAGGATGCTGGGATGGTCACAGATACAAATCACTTTTGGAAGGTAATTAGACAAGATGAAAGCTGAACTCAATCATTCTCATGTAATACAGGTATGAAAGCTTCTGAGAATAAAGCTGCCAAAGGCTGGGGGAGAGAGGGAAATTATGGCAACAGAGTATTGAAGATTTGTTCTACTCCTTAGGCTTCTTGTTTAGAAGTACAGCTTAACTGTGTCAGAAAAAGAGCTTCAGGATTATTTTACCTGGAAGCTTTGCCTTTACACTGTACTGGTAACAGTGAACTGAGAAATGATCAGCCTGGAGGAGCTCCCTTTATGTCGATGGTAGTGAGGCACTTCAGAAATACCCATCACCCATCTGAATTTTTTATGGTTTAGTTTTTGAACATTTCTTATCTGTGCCAGAGCATATGGCTCATTTGACAAAGATGAGAGGCAGAGATTACTTGACCTGAGCTGCGCTCAAGCATTAGCATTGTTTTGACAACTCTGCAGAAGATGTTACAGCACATAAAAGCTCTAAAATATATTGGCAACTGAAGAGAAAAGGTGTTATGACCTGTCAGCAGATGATGGCTCCTAACCCATTCTACTAAATCCTGTAGCTCAACAACTGACAGTGGAAGCCTTCTGTTGATTTTTATGAAAAATGTTGCAATTGTACTTTCAGAATTCATCCGTTACTCATCTCTGAAGTAGAAAAAAACCTTGCCATGTACTTCTGTGCCTTCCATCTTCTTCTATACATATCTCTACAGGAAGACTATGTGTGTATGCAGAAGTAAATGATAAATAAATAGGAATGAAGAAAGTGAAATGAAATAATTCAAGATTTTTCAAGTAATATTCTTCAAAGGAAACTTTTAGATTTTAAGAAATTAACAGTAATGAGCTGTGTTCAGAGACTTTTCAGCATTTGAATCTTCCTTTTAAAAAAAATCAGGATATTGAATGCAAGTCAATTTACAACTTCATGCAACTCTAACTCATTGAATTTCCAGACTATAAATGTTTGTTCAGGCAGCAAAGACTTGCCTTATTTCTACACTTCTGCAGAAAGATGCTGCTTCTTTTCCTGAAGAGATCTCAGTGTTCTGTCTGATTTTATGAAGTAATAGGGCATGAAATAATTTATTTTTTTGGGAAAGAATTTCCCGGCTGGATCCATTGTCTCGGGATAGGATGGCCATAGGCCCAACCTCCCTGCTAAAAGTGGGAAGGAATTTCCCAGTGCCTAAAAATGAAATGCAAATGGAACAAAAAAGGCTACTCCGATAGCTATTTTTAACACGCCCTCTGCGGTTATGTGTTGTGTACATCTTCATTCTTCATAAGTACATTCACATAGCCTACTTAACTGCTGTCTCAAAATTTGCAAGCATTATATCAATTTACACATTCAAGACTACTTTTTATATTCAATAAGATGAAAATAAAAAATAAAATTCCATACAAGTGAAAAGAAAGACACAAGTAACTTATAGTCCTGAATACTGCCTTATTTTCTTCAAAGGTATGATTCATGAGGCTGACAAAGACTGCTGTCTTCTTTTTAGGTCATTTTTATTATTCTGGCCTTTCTAGACTTTTGACTAAGCTTTCTTTCAAGTACAAAAATGTAAGATAAAAATACTCGAATTCAAACAGTTCTTGTATTGTTGTGTTTAGTTTTTTCTGGAACAAATGAAAAAAAGTTAATCTCCTCTGTAAGTTTTAGGTAGGTATTTGGGAACTTTCCAAAGAAAATGTTATTTTCTAGAATACACCGAATTATCAAAATGTTGAATTTCATGGGAGCCTCTCAGTCAGAGAGACTTTGTCTGTAGGATACAATTTCTCCTAAGAATTATTAATTAGGCCAGTAATGCAGTGTTCAGGGATCATCTGTAATATTTGTCACACAGTCAAGAGTCTATTTTAAAACTCAAGCTACAGTTTCATACCCTACCTCACCACCTTCAGCATTCCAGCTAAGGTATGCTGGAAGCATAGGGTCTCACTCATTTCCTCCTATTTATTATAGTCTCTGTCAATAATGAAATATGCTTCAGAGTAGACACTTCAGTTTGATCTCTCCAAGGCTGTATACATGAGAGTTTGATTTGTTTCTTTTCCTTCCAACATGAGTGGTAAATTTTTGAAATTTTTTCACCCTCTAATTTAATCAGACGTAATTATTTAAATAGTCCTAATATTCTCATTCTGTCTCTTTCTTTAGTGCTACACAGCCCTTTCAAAAATTTACAAATAAATTCTGAGATTCTTGAAACAAGTTTGGATATTAGGGAAGCTAAAATACTCTCCTTTAATCTCAGCAGCTTTTATTTTAAAATGTTGATCTGACAGTTTTTCAAAAAACTTTGTAAGAATGAGTAAACCTAAAAAAACCCCTTGCTTTTTACATCCTTAAGGCTTCCGAAATTTTTTCTGCAGTATTTTTATTCTCCTTCTTTGATAGAAAATGCAACAACACTCCTTTTCTTTTTCAAATTAAAATAGATTAACCTTTAGACAGAGCCATTATGTAAAGTCGCAGAATCCTAGAGCCACAAAACACTGATGGTAGAAGGGACCTCAGAAGGTCATCCTGTCCAACTGCTCTTCTAAAGCAAGACCATGTAGAGTGGATTGTCCAGGATCATGTCCAGATGGCTTTTGAATACCTCAAAGGAGGGAAGCTCCACACCCTCCCTGGTTAACCTGTGTACGAGATCAGTCACTGTCACTGTATTTTGTGATGTTCAGAGGGAACCTCCTGTGTTTCTGTTCATGCCCTTTGCTGTCACTGAACACCACTGAAAAGAGCCTGGCTCCACCTTCTTTGCCCCCTCCCTCCAAGTATTTGTAAGGTCCTCCCCTCAAACCTTCTCTTCTCCAGGCTGAACAGTCCCAGCTTTCTCAGTCTTTCATCATATGAGAGATGCTGCAGTGCCTCAATCATCTTGGTGGCTGGACTCTCTCCTGTGGGCCTGTCTTGTGCTGAGGAGCCCAGAACTGGACACAGCTGTGGCCTCAGCTGTGCTGAGAAGGGGGAAAGGTTCATCTCATTCAGCCCAGTGGCTGCACTTTTCATGATGGAGCCCAGGATATGACCAATCTTCTTGGCTGCAAGGGTACTTTGCTTGCTCATGTTCAACGTGGCGTTCACTGGGACCACTAGGTCTTTTTCTGATGATCTGCTTTCCATACATTTTCCACCCAGCATATATCGATGTATAGGGATGTTCCTCCCTAGGTGCAGGACTTCTGTCCTTTCCCACCTTAAAATTCACAAATTCTGGCCTTAGGAAAAACTCTATAAATAATGAAAAAGGATCTTTTCCTGAATCCTTCAAACAATGAAGATACATGCATCAGAAACACCAGTTGGGAAACTGATCATGCATTATATCTATGCACATAAAAACTGCCTGGATAGATTGGGAAAACCAGGGAAAAAAGCCTAAGAAAAGTGTTCACCAAAAAGAAGTGGGCCTGGAAAGGAGGGACCTAGAAAGAAAGTGGTGAAGTTACTGGCTGGAGAAAAGATCCTGGAGGTGGAGGAAGTGTGTGAAATTGGGGAAGATACATATACATAGAGGGGGAATCTGGGAGGAGTCTGACTGGTCACCCGAGACTGGGGACTCCAAGGAGTGACAATCCAAGCACAGTCCCACACAACTTTGGGACCAGCCTTCTTTGCTGGTAGAAATCTCCCTGCTAGGATGAGAGGCTGAGACCTACCAATTGCAATGCACAGGGGAGCAAGCAAGGGAGCGTGAGTGATATTCTAGTAGGGTAATAACTCTAATCCCATGCTTCTTTACCAAACCCCAATATCCAGGTTCTCTGTGGGTTGAGGCATTCTAACTCTGTTTAAAAAAATTATTAGAGGAACTTGGGAAGGTGGCCAGAGATGACCTTCAGAACTTCTGAAAAATTTCATCGCATCTTTTTAGGGCAATCAGCAAAAAAATCAATTACAAAAAAATAATTCCCAGAAAATTCTTTCAAAAGGTAATTAAGAGCCATTATATATCAGTATGATACAACTTTCTTATTAAAATAAAACTAAATATTATTTGGAAATTACAAATATTTTGTTACTTTAAAATTGTCAAATATATTTGAACTAATTTTTTTAAGCAAAACTAAATAAAGTAAAAAATTGATAAAAGAGTTTAAATTATCTTTAATAGCTGGTATGCCACTGAAATTCAGAAAATAATCATATGACCAATGATAATGTAAAAAGTGGTGTTTATTTCCCTATCTTTTCTATATTGATCAATCCAGGAAAGGACTGATAAAGTAGGAGATTTGTTTAAACAATAATGGCCAAGGTAATTCAAATGTATTGTTATGATCACTGATGACAGTAACCTGATGTGACCTAACAAATGGTTTTGTTGTTTTCTTTTAATGGTAGTTACTAAAGGTAATCTAGTGATGTTGTAACTCTCATTGTCTGAAGACATCTCAAAAGCAATTTGGCATTTTTGGCTTCTTGGGCTTCAGGGACCATGTCTACCTTGGTCTTTTATTGTAGCACCATGTTAGAGTTGACAACATTTTTCTCTGGCAGATCTATAGCATAGCAGGTGCTGTCAACCTTCCTAAGAGAACTCTAGAAAACTAAAATTCTCAGTGCTATTATGCAAATAACTTATACTTCCAGATGAGACCATTGAATAATGAATGATTTCTATTGGAAAAGACCTTTAACATCAAGTCCAACCATTAAGCCAGCACTGCCAAGTCCACCATTGAACATCTTTACATACCTCCAGGGATGGTGACTCAACCACTTCCCTTTTCTAGGGACTCTTTCAGTGGAGAATTTTTATGTCCAATCTAAACCTCCACTGGTGCAACTTGAGGCCATTTTCTCTTGTCCTAGAAGTTATCAAGAAAGAGTTTTGTACCAGTTTATGCACAAAGAACAGAAAATACGTTCCTTGTAATGATGCAGTCTAACTTGAGGATCTCTATCAAAACGTCTGAATAGTCTCTAAAAACACATCTAACCAGTCAGCATGATGTAATAGGTAGTGTAACTCTGCATTTCTTCTTTGTCAGCAAATAATTGTAATCTGGCAGGCTAACAGGCTATTCTACTTTTCCTGTATTCTGTGTTTGGAAAGACTACAACTGAGAAGTCCGAAATCTTCCTGGTAGATCTGTCACATAGAAAAGAAAAAAATACCCAACCTTTTATATTCAGTGAATGGTATCTTTTTTTTTTTCAATTATCATACATGTGTCAATCATATTTTTTAGTTCTGACTTATAGCACAACAGTTACTGATTTCAAAACCTGTATTAAGATGATATCCAATCTTAACATTTAAACCCCAGTCATTTCCAGTCTGTTTTGATAGTCCTTCCTGTAGAGCAATCTAAAATGACTTTATCTCTAATCTTCCTTCCTTCATTCATTTACTTCTCTCTTTATAAGAAAAGCTAGAAGTCATTCCTGCACTCATGTAAATGTATAATCTCACCACTAGCTACACTATATGATTTACAATGATGGACAGAATTTTTGTTTTCAAGTTTTAAAAGTTATTTTTTATAGATAAGTATCTGAAAATCTTTTTAAGAAGATGATTAGAAATAAATGATTGTAGTAAAATACATAAGTTATTGAAAAGCTTCTGTATAAAATCTTATACTTCTTCTGAGATTATATTTTTTTGTTTAATAGAGCTATCTTTATAGTGTAGTTAGATTGTACATTTTGGAGTAAAGTTACTGGTTCTAAAGCATGCTGTTTTGGTAGTCCCAGAGCACAAAATCTCCCACATCAACAACACAAAGCTCAAAATTTTCCACAATGTTCTGTCAAGACTGTAATCACTTCATTTTTCAAAGCCTGCCAGTAAAGATGCCAATTTTACTCCTATATTGCAACAGGCAATCAAGCAAGAGGAATCTCAAGCTGTAAATTGATACTGATAAGCAGAGGACACGTTTTGAAGTTGAAGGATAAAATATTTCTGTCTGAATTGGTCCATCTGAATATGGCGCAAACCCCATGTAAGCCACATATATCCAGAAATTTCCTACAAGCAAAGCAAACTCACCTACGGAATGTGACATTTCTTGTCTTTCATTACAGTATTAATTACAATTCATTACAGCAAGGCATGTGGCACCTGGATGGTTGCATATGCTGCAGTAGGATATGCAGGCCACACAACTATTACAGACTATATACTTGGAGTGCTCAAATAAATCCAATCACGCTTTCTCATGCTATCAACTCCAAAATGCCATTACAAAGACATTTCCCACAGTATGTATTAATTGCAGAAATACTGCTATGCATGCGGTTGCTTTTTCATTTGTATTAGATCTGCTTTTGAACTTCATGTTACAGCTGGCTTTCCAGGACATCTTGAGTGAATTTAATTCACAATAAGGGAGATACTATAATGAAAAACTTGGGGAATGATGGCAAGGTCTGAAAGGTTGTGTCCATGCAGATGCTTATGCCAATTTCAGATCCCCAGAAGCATCTTGGTTGTCTCAGGAAATTGGGTGCACTGTCCCCTTACAGTTCTAGCTTCTTTTGGTAGAAAACCCAGGCATGAAGGAAAACAAACAAATGAACAAGCAAAAAATTAATAGGAGAATTAGTGCTCCATTTCCCCAGACTGTGTAGTAGGAAGAAAAGCATCACAGGGTCTATTATACAGCACTTCTATTCCATAAAGTAGTTTTGCTCAGCTTTTCTCCTCGCTTGTTGCTTATTCCTTGTGTAGATTTGGAGACACTCATGATGTTAGCAACACTCACAAAATCATGACCTGGTTTGATGAATTTGGTCAAAAGTGTTTCAGCTTTGGAAGAAATATACTAAGACAGTTATCCAGAGTAAAAGTGAAATTTTGTTTTGTGTAGGCAAGCATTTACCCTTATACAGGAGGTCAGCACAAGAAAATCCAATTGATATCCTAAGTATTAGAAAACTTAGATGAATCACTCTAAACAATGAAAAAAACAGGAATCTAACTTTGCCAAGAGCAGGTTGTTCTTATCATCAGCACTGCGCTGACATTGGTTCCAGATTGTTTGGGTTTTTTTTCCTTCCTGTTTACCTAGAAACTCTTTCAGCCAGAGTTTCTTTGATTTATTGAAGCACTACAAGAAAAAAAAAACAACAAAAACAACTGGGCAAATTGTAAACATAAAGGAAAGTGTCAGAATGTAGTTATAAAACCACTTTAGAGTTTTCATAATTTTCATGATCTGATACTTGAAATAATTTGCTGCATATTAACAAAATAGTGTCATGGGTTGACGCTGACTAAATGCCAGGCACCCATGAGAGCTGCTTACTCACTCCCATCTGCAGCTGGACAGAGGAGACAAAATTTAATGAATTTAATGTTCATGGGTTGAGATAAGGACCAGGAGAGATCACTCATCAAATACTGTCATGGGCAAAACAGGCTCAGCTTATAGATATAAAGTGAATTTATTACACTAACAAAATCAGAGCAGGATAATGAGAATTAAAATAAAACCTTGAAAACACCTTCCCCTCACCCCTTTCTCCTTCCACCTCTACTTCCTACCGCACCAGCTCAAGGAGGCAGGGAATGGGGGTTATGGTCGGTTCATCACCCGAAACTTCTCCTGCTGCTCAGGGAGAGGAGTCATTTCCCTCCTGCACTGGGGTGTCCCTGCCACGGGAGACAGTTCTCCATGAACTTCTCCAATGGGAGTCCATCTCACAAGCAACACTCCTCCCAAAATTGCTGCAACATGGGTCCATCCCACAAGCAAGAGCACCCCTCAAACTGCTCAGTGTGGGTCACCCTTCCACAGGGTGCAGTTCTCCAAGGACAGGCTGCTCCAGCCTGGGAGCAGGAGCCCTCTCTCCACTTGTCTCCCACAGGGTCACAGCCTCCTCTCAGGCATCCTCCTGCTCCAATGTGGGGCTCTTCCATGGGCTACAGGTGGATCTCAGCATCCCCATGGACCTCCATGGGCTGCAGGTGGATCTCAACATCCCTATGGACCTCCATGGGCTGCAGGGACACAGCTGCCTCACCATGGCCTGCACCATGGCCTGCAGGGGAATCTCAGCTCCAGTGCCTGGAGCACCTCCTTCCTCTCCTAACTCTTCTTCACTGACCTTGTGTCTGCAGAGTTGTTCCTCTCATGTGTCCTCACTCCACTCTTCTCTGGCTGTGATTAAAACTGAACAACAACATTTTTTCTTTCTTCCTAAATCTGTTATCACAGAGGTTTTACTACCATTTCTAACTGGCCCAGCCTTGGCCAGTGCCACATCCATCTTTGGAGCCACCAGGAATTGGCTCTGCTGGACATAGTGGAAGCTTCCAGCAGTTTCTCACAGAAGCCATGTGTAGCCCCCCCACTACCAAAACCAAGCCATGCAAAACCAATACATAGAATAAAATGACACTTGCAATAATATTTTTTTTTTCTGTTAATGTTAGTGAACTCCATTTAAGGCTCTCTAGTACTAAGTCTTTATTATACCTGGTATTACAGCTGCAAGCAAACAAAAAGGAACATTTTTTTCCCTCTCTCTTTTTTCTTTAACTTATTCCTATGTCTGACTACTCAAAGAATATAGAGAATACAGGGCATATTCTAACACAGCTTGAATTTTTCCCTTTGGCTATTCATACACTTTTAAGACATGAGTGCTTCTTTTTATAGAGTTTAACATTTCTTGTGTTTAAATTCATGCAACTTCTAACCTTTCTTTCCTTTTCTCATTCTCTATAAATTGCAATTCTTCAGGTCTTCTTCATAGTGTGAATCATCACCAATGAGAGAGCAAGAGATTCTTAGTATCCATGAAAATCACCTTTTACCCATCTACACATTCTCATCAGAATTTTGTTAAATTGAAACAGCGGAAAATTCTATTCCACTGAACTCTAGGAGATTTCTAGCTAGATTGGATGAGTCTATTAATAATATTTCCTAAAAATAATTCTTATGCAGTTGTAATGAAGCAATTAAAATTATTTTTATAGACAAAAGTGAAGAAAGAGATAACTCTTTGGAAGTGTATTGGGTTTCCATGGCAAAGTTTTGGTATTGGGTGAGATGAAGGTTGGTTTTTTTGAGAAGATGCTGGAAGCTTCCCTTAGGTACTACAGAACCAATGCCAGTTGACTCCAAGGCAGACCTGCTGTTCATCAAGGATGAGCCCATCAGTGGTGGTGGTGGAGCCTCTGGCGTAGCTCACCTGGAGACAGAGAAAAGATTGAGAATATGTGAGAGAAACTGCACTGCAGAGACCAAGGTTGGTGAGGAAGGAGGGGGAGGAGGTTCTCCAGGCACCAGAGCAGAGACTCCCCTCCAGCCCATGGAGTGGCAGCTGTGGCCCTGCAGCCCATGGGCGTGTGCAGTGGAGCAGAGAACCACCTGCAGCCCCTGGAGGACCCCACGCCATAGCAGAAGAAGGCTGAGAACCTGTGGGAAACCCTCTCTGGAGCAGGCTCCTGGCAGGACCTGTGGCCCTGTGGAGAGAGGAGCTCGCCATGGAGCAGGTTTGCTGGCAGGACTTGTCACCTTGTGGGGGACTCATGCTGAAGGAGTTCATAAACAAATGCAGCCCAAAGGAATTACTTACATTGGAGAAGTTCATGGAGGATGGTCTCCCATGGGTGAGACTCCGTGTAGAACAAATGAACAGAGGAAAAGTATGAAAACAATTTGCTTGAAGCCAGTTTAAGAATCTTTCTCAAGATAAAAAGGATCCATCTAGTTGCTACAGCCAGTTTGCTTCGGGAGTAAAGGTTCTGACAGGAAAAACTAAAGTAATGTCATAGGGTTTGTTGCTGTTTCTCTGATACTGTGGATTAAGGACTAGATAGAAATGTCTCCTTGTTTGTACGTTTTAGTGGGTGTGGAGGAGTGCTGAGGGTTTTTTATTCTCTTCAGAGTGTTTTTTATCTCAATTTCACTGATGTTCTAGTCTTTCAGCCACACTGGGCTAAATTAACTCTAGAACATAACAGAAACTTTTATATTTTATGAAAATAAAAAGCTATTAAAAAAATAAACAGTTGTTATTAAACTCCGTGTATTTTACTATGTGCAGCATAATGAGAAAGAAGGTTTTTTTAAACAAAAAAAACCAGATTATAAAGAGGTGGCCGAATAATTAAAACATCTTCATTTTGCTAAAGTAAAATGGATGCAGATCTAAAAGTAATTACAAGTAAGAGCAAATGTATTTCACAGAATCATAGAATCATCAAGGTAAAAGAGACTTGTAAGATCAAGTCCAACCATCAACCCAGCGCTACCACTGTAAACCCAGCACTGTCATCCTAAACCACTAAACCAGATCACCCAGGGCCAGACCCAGACACCTCTTAAACACCTCCAGGGGTGGTGGCTCCACCATCTCTCTGGCCAACCTATTCCAGTGCCTGACCACCCTAACAGTGAAAGTTTTTTTTCTGATATCTAATCTGAATGTCCCCATGTCAGCTTAAGACCATTTCCTCTGTCACTGCAGACAGAACAGAAGAGGCAGGCCCCCACCTCACCACACCCTCCTTTCAGTACCTGTAGAGCACAGTGAGGTTCCCCCTGAGCATCCTCTTCTCTAGACAGTAAAACCCAGCTCCATCAGCGGGTCCTCATATGACACGTTTCCTAGATCCATCACAAACCTTGTTACCTTTTTCTGGACACACTCCAGTATCTCCATGTCCTTTTTAAAGTGAGGGCCCAGAACTGAAAGCAGCACTCGGGTGTGGCCTCACCAGTGCAGAGCACAGGAGGATGATCACTGCCCTGCTCCTGCTGGCTGCACTGTTGGTGGACACCTTTGGCCTTCTTGGCCACCCAGACACACTGCTGGCTCATGTACAGGCTTCATATTCCATTACATTGTGCTTTATATACATTGGGCACAAAACTTTCAGGACATATGCAAAACAGTTGGCTGTAATATAATTTTCCATACTTTTCTATTTCATTTGGTATTAAACAGGTTATGCAAACCATCCCAGTTTACACGCAAAGGCTGAGAGTTGAAACATTCTAGTGAAACCTTTGACACCTATTCAAAGGTTCAATATATGGTATGAGAATGAGTAATGAATGTGCGTGAGGCAGGGGACTATGGGAGAGAATTATGAAGACTCACCATCCCCTATCATCGAGAAATGCAGTGGTCTACCAAACATTTAAATTCTTGTCACTTCCACATCCAATATGGGACACTTCAGATCAGTAGTAAAGTGTGGCTGCTTTATTTTCAAAAAGAACCTGATGGTTGACAAACAATCCCATTTGAACCAAACACAGAATGATGTATATTTACTTTTCTGTACTGTTCAAGACATGTTTTAGCTTACCAGCTTGTTGTTAAACCAACCATGATTTAATTTCTTTCCCAAAAAAGGATGAAATATGAAAACTGAAACTAAGAGTGAAACTTTTGACAAGTTGTGACTATAATATTTATTAATTCTATTATCAAATTATGGGGGGGGTGGTATTTTATTTCATTCTAATATTTCTTATGTATAAAATCTAATACAGAGCTGAAGCTCTGCTTCTGATTTTAAAATTTTTGTGTATTTGAAATGCCAAGAAATTCAACAAGGCTTATAGAGACTTGCAAAGTTTAACATGTTGAAAGTGAAAGTAGGTTAGTGTTCATCCAGGATAGGAACATGCATATGGACATCTTTTTAAATGCACATTTAATGAATAGATGAAACTGCATTTTACCATGAAATCCTCATATAGCAGAAATTAATCCTCTACTTTTCTTTAATTTTTAGAAATTTTCTAGAACTCTTAGAAACCTAAGGACTTAATGGAAGTTTTGGTATCATTTTCTTAGTTAATTTATAGACAAAGCTGGAAGGAAACTCCAAATTGTTAAGCAGTCCCATATTACCCATTGGTACTTTATAACACGCTGTACAAATGGAATACTGTCATACAGTAAAATATGTTTCTTCCCCATAATTCAGAATCTGCAACTGAAGTAAAAGAGAGTTCCTACTATAGAGTTTCTCAGGTTTTATACTTAATCCACTCTACAGATATTTTTTGATTTTTTTTCCTCCTTAAATCTTTTGGCAAAATGGCCATGTTTGACATACCTGAACATTTCTATACCTGCTTATCAACTGTTGTCTTTTACATGCACGAGCCACATATAAAATTCACTGAAGGACTGAAGAAATTAAATATTCAAATTTATAGTTACTTATTATGTTAGAAAATTTATATAGGAAATTAGTTGATAAAAGTTTCAGATATCCATAAGATAGTGAAACTTATGATGGTTCAAGGCATTTTTCAGAGTTGGGTGATCTAATTTCACTTGCTTCTCCGGTGTTCCTGTATTTAGTGTTTCAGTTTAGTTTATTTCTAATCTTAACAGCTTTTTTTTCCCCCTGAAAACTCTGTCAGGATTTGATGTATTTTTAGGAGAATTTAAGTTTTCTATTTAAAACCCAGTACATTTCTAATTCCTTCAGGCAACTTGAAAAGTAAACATTAGTGCACATAACAGTTGAAAACATAATATGTAAATAAAAGAAACCTCTCACATACAGGATTTTTTTATTTGTTCTACTTATAGTTTTTCAATATTAGGGGTTCATAAAGCTATGTCTGTTTCTCTTCTTCCACTGGTACAAATATAGTGATAAACCTTCTTCTGGGAATTGAAGTTGGAGACTTTCATACATCTCCCACAGGGCCTCATTTCTTTCTGCCTTGAAAAATGTTCCTTTTGAAACCAATACAAAAAATTATAGAATCTTCTTATAATGTTCCCACTCCTCTTCTGTATCAATCAAATATAGCTATGTTCTTTCAAAGGGAAGGTGAATGGAACTTAAGTGACAGTAAAACTGAAAGTTAACTAAAAGTAAAACTTATGAATGTAAAAGACCAGTGCTCAAAAATGCAAAAGATGTTACTTCTTTCGATTATTCTATTTAATACATTAAAAGAAATAATAATAATTTTAAAACCCCTTTTCAGCTAGAAATATTTCAACCATGTAACAGCTGTCTAGGGTTTTGGAGAAATGTTCAATTCAATACCACTCTGAAATGGACAATTACAGTCCTAAAACAAAAGCTTCCTGTTGACATCATCTCATCTAATGTCAAAAGAAACGAGTCCACCCATGTACAGAATCATAAAACAAAGTTCTGATTTTATTCAGTGTTAGAACTAGGATAGCTTTAAGTGAGTTTTGTTGGGCTTTTTCGCTGGTTTGGTTGGGGGTTTTGGTTTATTTGTCTGTTTTTTTGTTTTAAGAATTTATGGTGACAACCATTTATACACAATACCTATGGTGTATTACAAAGGAGAATCCCTATCTGATGTTCTTCACAATAGTACAGTATGTGGTATATGAGCAAGGCTACTTATTGAAGCAAAGATTTAAATCTACTTTTCACTTCAATACCTGGAACTTATTGCTGTATGCCAGTGAGTACAACAGACGGTAGAAGACCTTCTTTCTGACAACAGAAGATAAGGATATTCCATCTTTAGCTATGTTCCATACTTTTACCCTCAGATTCAAGATGTCTATATGAGAAATGTTTTTTCCTTATTCTTTCTTTCATTGCTTGTTAAGCTAAAGGTTTATGAGACATAAGCACAAAAAAGTTGGTAAGGAAGCTGTGAATGGCTATTTTTTTGAATGGGAGGCTATATGCTGCTTTAGAAGTATCGTAATTTCTGTCAGTTATTAATTTTCCTTTCTACTGCAGAAATAAAATGACAAAATTAAAGTGGTGACCTAGGAGGAAGTACATAGGAAATCTTATCAAATATGTATACTAAATTCTAGAGCCATGGTAACTAAGCCTCTTAGCCTAATCTTTCCCTAAGAAGTAATATTCTCCAAAGCTACTGTTGCTCAATAGGAAAGGCAATGCTAAATATAGAAGTACATAGCTTTTTTTGCATGTTGACAATGGTTCTTAAACCCAAATCTACTTAGCCATGCACCTTCCCCTTCTCTTATTTATTTACTTATTATTTATTTATTTATTTATATATTTATGGGGAGATAACAGAGTATGGTTTTACTAGTTTCAGTAGAAGTGATTACAAGCACAGTTAAACACTTGATCTCAGATATCTCAAGGGTTTTTTCTTTATTTGAGAAGGGTTTCTCTACTTTTAATTGTTTACACTGTTCTCAGAGCAGAACAACAAAAAATTTTGTTGCTGAAGAGAATGGTTCAAGAATTTACACAATTAAACCCAGTATAAATGAAGATAAATCAACATTATACTTCTTTTACAGTTTTAGCATTGGCAAATTTTCTTTTCAGTTGGTTTTTTTTCAATATTAGGGTTAACAATCTAATGCTTAAGAGATTCAAAATTATATGTGAAACTTCTCGTCTTTCATATAACATGCAACAGAAAAAAGGGAGATTAAACACAGAAATAAATTCTGTACCTACATCGTGAAAACTACCAATTTCAATATGCATTCAAAAATTTATAAATAATAATATTAATTTTTCTAATCTTTTCTTGATGGAAAAATAATCTTATTTATTAGGAAACATTTTGGTTTTTTCTCTTACTGTCTTTGATTGCAAAATCCTTTTTCTTTTGTAGCAGGACATAAGTTAATGATCTTACTGTCTGTATGTGGTGATAATACCATGTCATTGTTTCAGAAACACAGTTAATAAAATCACCAGCTGAAGTAATTCAACAGTAGGGTATTGTGTTCTTGGTTAGTCACTTATTTGTTTCCTACTGTCATATTAATAGTTTACAGATGATTGTTACATGCTTTCTTTCACAGACTTTACTGGGGACAAATGCCGTTTCTGAAGCAAATACAGGAAAAGTTGGAAAATATGCTTATATTACTTATGAGTTCCCTACACATAAGGAGATTTTTTTGTTTCTTTTTTCTAGATTCAAATACAAGTACTCTTCTCATTAGTTTAAGTTAAAATGTGGTGTGAATAATGGTGTGTCTAGTTGCGAGAACTTCCTCGGGGATCTGAAATGAAGTCAGACATCTTGGACTGAATGTTCCCAAAGTCTTATTTATTTTTTGTTGTTTGTGGGATGGAAAAAGATAGCAGGAACTCTATCTTTTTCATCTATGTTTTAATCACTGAAAGTGAATTCAGCAAAGCATATTGTGATATTCTTAGAACTAGCTTGTCTTGAGTTATCATTAATGTTTCCTTTTTCTCTCACTTCTCTTTTTATTATTTATTTATTTATTTTAAATTTGCTTGAGGTGCTAGGATTCCCTGGAGTGCATTTGCCATCACTTTAAAATGTGTTCATTAGTGTGCAGCTGTGATATTTTACTGTAAGAATTCATTTTCACTTTTTATTCTTTCATGAGATATAAGGAATATTTATTTTTATATAACTTGGTTGTGTATATAGGCCAAGACTTTCTTTTTCTTTATTCAAATTTGTTTTTCTTTTTTTGGCAATTTGATTTGACCTGTGGCTAAAGCATGTTTTCCCGTTTAGTTGTCAACTGTGCTTTGGTTATTCCTTCTTCTGCATTAGCCTGACCTTAGAGACTATTCTACTTTCTTTTACCCTCAGACATGAAAACTATAATATCATTATTTATTCTTTAAAGCATTGCACACTGACAGAGTGGAGATTTAGCCATTAACATAGGAAAAAGAAAAGGAAATTAATAATATTTCCCCAGTTCCCCAAAAATGTAAGCTTATAGAATTCATTTTGCAGAACTAACGCAGTATGATTCTAGCACACAATCTTCTATGACTTGTTTCAAGTAAAAATAACATTTCAGCAGGTTATTTAAGCTTTTTGACTTTACATCTTAGTGGAAGTATCATATCCATCTGTCCATTAGTAACAATTCTATTCCCACTGCTGAGTCACATGGTGAAAACCATACAATATGAAACAAGTAATGAAAAACATATTACTTCAAATTTCAGGAAAAGGTCATTCTGATTATTTGAAGGAACAAAGATACATTATTTTCTTTCAATATGTTCTCACCTTGCCCTTTAAATGACATCAGAGATGTAATAGTAAGATTCTTCTTCAGAAGAATATAGTAAAAGTCCATAAATGTATCTTACCTTCCACTTGTAACAGTTTTTAAATTAGGAAGACTGCAATACCAGCAGATTTTCTGCTTTTTTTTTTCAATGAATAGTAATAACCCAGTGGACCTAATTCTGTCCCTATGTATACAGCTGCAACTTTTTGTATGTAAAAGCATATAAATCAAAAGGACAAGCTGTATTCAACCTCAATTTGGAACATAACCAAATACAGAGATGAAAAATAACTTGTTCAAAACTCCACATCTCCTGTACTTGATATCTAAAATAGACAGACTAAAATAATTTAATGTACTATTTCCCAGACTAAGAAAGTAATGCAAGTAATAATCTCACACGGAAAGAATGACCCACTAGGATGTTCAAGTAGTATAGGATAGACCCAGAAGTGATAAATGAAATTAGACATTACCACCTACATATTCTAATCTTTAATTTATTCCATAAGATGTTCCTCTTATTATCAAGGATGAAGAGAGAAAAGTTAAAATTTTATGTATTCAAATAGTGAAAAGAATAAAAAAGCACAAAGTAGGAAGCTAATATAACATTTCTTATTTGGAGTTCTTCTAATATTTCCAGAGATGGAGTAAGGTGAAACAATCGAAACCTTTAATGGAGGTTACTATTTTCTTTCTCAGATTCCAGATCAAAGGTACTAAGATACCCATAGACTTCAAAGGTTTTAAGGAAAACTAAATAACAATTCAGAACAAAACAAAACCCAAAAAACTCCCATCTATCAGAAAAGTGTATAGTAAGACCTTCCTGAAATCCTCCACTTGATAGATTTATCTTTCCAAGTCTGTGCATCTCCCACTGACTTGCCTGAGTCAATGTAATCACTGAGAGCTGGAATCCATTATTCTAGATCCATTTTACTAGAACTTTGAGATCTTAGGGAATATCTTTTTTTTTGTTTTCACATACACTGTGGTTTTTGTAAGTGCTGCACATTCTGGCTGAGAAGGAAGGGTTGAGTAGCAGAGGCAGAGGTTGCCTCAGGCTGCTCTGGGCTGCAGCACCAAGGTCTGAGCAAAACCCAGCAAGGGGGTGTTGCCTTCTCTCTTGTAGCAATTACTGTGGGTCCCAGGGTAAGGAAGCATCAGTAAGAGGCAATACTGAATACTTTTCTGGAGATTCAGGGGTGGCTATATGTGCAAGATACCACCCCAGAAAAATCTACTGCTTTGCTGACCTGGGAGCAAGGCTGAGGGAATTCAGCCAGGATGACAACCTGATGACCATCTTGCAGACTTCATAGAGTCTGTTATTAAACACAACTTTTTATCTGTTTATTATATATGGCAGTAGTTCAATTTTAATCTTGAGAATCATTCCTTTTTTATTAGGTATTTCTTTTATCAATTCAATTTATCAACAAGACTTGTAATAAACATTTTCTTATTTGTGTTATATGCTTGAATTGAAAACCTCTGAAATATGACCAGTCTTTCAAGCAGCCACTGAAATTAAATAAATATAGTTATCTTGCAACACAATGCAAAATATAGTTCAATTGTTGAGGGTGGTGGAAGGGTCTGTGTTTTTTTCAGTAAAAAACTAGTGTCTCATTGGCAATGTTTAAAAATATGTCAATAGTCAGAAATTAGGAATGAGGCATGTTGTTCGCTAAAATAATAGGAAAACCCTCCTGCATTTCAGGAGGTTCCACCTGAATATGAGGAAGAACTTCTTTATTGTGCAAGTGACCACACACTGCAAGAGATTGACCAGAGAGGTTGTGGATCTTCTCTCTCACTTATCTCTCTCTCTCTCTCTCTCTTACTGGAGGTATTCAAGGACTGTCTGGACAAAATCCCATGTACTCTGGGATAGGTTGGATCTGATGACCCACTGTGTTCTCTTCCAATTTTAACCATTCTGTGACTTGCTCCTACAAAAAAGCACAATTTGATCCAAATTCTTTGAATACTTTTCTGTAAGATTTTTTTCATTCTTAGTACAATTTTTTTCAGGTTTATGTCAAAGTTAATTGATATTTCTAATTGTTTTTTGTAAAAAACCCCTCTATTTTCATTTGTGTCCTCTCAGATCCAGAGTCTTTAATGGAAAAGAAGAATGGATATGAAAATGTCTCACACAAAGATATACCAGTTTAACATCCAGACTAGTCTGTATAATCATTTGTGTCTTTTCTTCATATCTTGTGTTGACACCTAAAGATATTCCGCGTGTTTTTCAGGGCAGCCGCCCATTCTAATCCTTCATTTTAAGCTAATCAGTTACCTTTATCCATTTTTTTTTATTACCATAAAATTTCTTTCTCAGATCTGTGTTTTCTCACTACAACAAGAAGCAGAAAAAAAAAAATTACCTCCTCCAGGTTTGTCCTATCAGTTTTTACATGGAATTCTTGAGATTCCATAAATTATTATAAACAGACATAGCATTATTCACAATTCATTACTCATAGTTCATAATTCTTCTTTCTGTTCAAAGAACAGTCAACTTCAGATCTAATTCTGTGCCATTGATCAACAATAGCCAATTTGATTTAACAAAATAAAAAAAGAAGTAAAGAAGAGAAAAAATCAGTATCCGATTTTTGACAGCTTCACACAGCTTTCAAATTCTGATTCACAGTCAGCTTTTTTGTCCTGCTTTGTAAAGATATAGGAGGATAAAGACATAGAAGTAAAAATACTCCTTAATTTTTTGAATAAATTGGTTTTTTGGGTTTTCTTTGGTTGGTTTTTTGTTTTGTTTTGGTTTGGTTTTTTCCCTAATGGAAATCTAACTTTTTATGAGTGTCAATATTCCCCTATAAAATATTTTTTTATATTTGAGATGTCTTTAAATGGAATAAAGAGAGAATATTGAAAACAGGAAATGACTGTTTATGATTGAATGAGATATATTTTGGATGATCATGAAATACAATCTGTTTAGGGACAGGTGAAAAATTACTTCATTGCAAATAGAGCTGGTGCAAATTTTCACTTTTGATTGATGAAAAGCCCAAGTAGTCTTTATCCAGTTCTAAACTGGGAGTCACTGAAGTCCATCTGCTCTGCCAGTTTTTATTTGGCCGGAAAAATAGCTATCAGGGAACAAGCAAAAGTAACAACTCTTACAGGTACTCCTGGGCTGCCTGTGTTAAGGCTGATAATCCATGACTGCTGAAACGTTTTCACCTGAACAGATTGCTGCTTTAATTTCTTCATTACTGTATTATAAAACAAGTTGTCTGTTTTCTGAGCCAAACATAATCTGTTTGTTTACTTTTAAGTAGGATTAAGCCAACTTTTCTAAGGATGTTAAACTTACTTATTGCCGTTATAATTAGTGACATAGATAACATCTCTTATTTATCTAATTTCCTCTGAGTTATTCAGAGACCATTGAAAATAATAACTCTTCTTGTTTACTTTGGTCCCCGTTTTTTGTATCAACTGCATAGTAGGAAGAAAAGATATCACTTTGCAATCTGGAATGTTCAGGAATAATGTGTCGAATTTTTTTGAGGAAAATATAATATTTATTCAGCTGTTTTAAGATAACTTCATGTTACTGAAATAGACTTTGTTGTGTATAAACTACAGTATTGCCATAATTTGGAATTTGAGGATTTTCAAATGGAATGTGATTCAATGACATTATCTGTGTAAGCATGATATATGCACAGAAAGCAAACCTCCTTGTGGTTGCATGAATACTCCCACTATTTTAGAGCAGTCTGTTATTTATTCTGTTTCTCTTAGGACCACACATGGCCTTATCACCAAAATTAATTCAAGATTAAATTTCTTAATTTTTAATAATTTTAAAACTATCTCCATTTCTTGGCAAAAAAACTTGTTTGGCATAACCCCTTTAGTTTATTGCTTCCATGAAGGTTTTATTAGAATTTTTCCCATCGTGCTTAAATTTAAATTATAGATTAGATTGCTTCCTTACTTACACATAAAAATACAAATCAACCAGGAATGGTAGAAAACTTTGCCACCTTCAAAGTAGCAATAAATTACTTTATAAATAAAAGGGAAAGTTTTTATATTTAAAAAGAAAGAAAGAAATCTTTTGACTGCAAACCGCTACATCTATTTCTATTGGAATTCTTATTATTCTATTCACGTAAATCATTCAGAAGAGAAAGTGATTAGTGAGTACTGAAATTTGCTGGTATACTGTTTTTCAGGAGAACCAAAATACAGGATTTGGAAGAATTTCCTGATATTGAGAGATGGGTGAATTTATTAAAAAAAAAAAAAGTATTTTGTGGGGGGGGGGAACCCCACAAACTCCCTGTTCACTATTTCTCAACAGAGTAATTGTACATATGCACAAAGATAGTTCCTAAACTATTACTCCTTAGAAAAACATTAGCAACTCAGAATCATGGCTTTCTGAATACACATAATCAAACTTTTGTGAAGATCAAAAAGCGAAATATATTACTATAAATTACTAAAAAATTATCTGTGAATAAAATAAGATATGTAAATCTATGTAAATCACCCACATGTCTAATTTTACAATTTTTCTGGCCATGTGTTCTTGAAAAGAGTTAGTAGTGTTACTCTTTAGGAATATTCAAAGAAACAAGAAATAAGTGATTTGAAATAGGAAACAACTGCAGTGTAAAAATAAACTAAGCAGTAAAGAATTTAAAAAAAAAAATGAACTAGAAGTTAAGCTACACATCTAAAAAATCATGATTTGTATGGAGAGAGTGAATAGAGAAATGATTACTCTTTAACCAAAAAACCGTTGAGCACCATATGGAATAATCAAACAAAAATAAATTTATTCACACAGTACATAATTAAAGAAGGAGATTCAGGGCCAGAATCTCTTACTGAAGCCTGAAATTTTGATTAGGTCACTGATTAGACCAATTCATAGAAAATAGGTATATCAGAGGCTATTCATCATGCTGGGGTGCATGCAATCTCCTGTTGAAGAAGATTGTGAGGCTGTGGAGTGTGTGCCAGTGAGTGCCAACTATCACCCTGTATTTGAATTGCTTTTTATATTCATTTCTTAGTCAGCTCATAACACATAAATTCTTATTGTTTTCCTTGAAGATAAGATAGTCCTAGACATTTCAATTAATGTAGAATGTGTCCTAAGTTGCAGGAAGTCTTGGCTCCTTGGAAATTATTTTTAAAACATATTTCTACCCAGCTCAGTTGAACTGTTTTTCAAAGATGGGTTCTACACTGGAAACACTGGGATTCTCCCTCATTAAAACTTTAACAGGTGTAATCGCAGAAAAACATTTCAGAAATATTTTTCTCTGGGCTAAGCATGGATAATAGGAGTGCAGGTGACAGTATTAAGTTTGACACCACGGATCTCCTCAAAGCAGAAAACATTGCAGCTGCAGCTGGTCCCATTATGAATACCCAGACATGGTTGGGGGAGTTACTTGCACGGTTGCTACTTAGTTCCTTGGCTACTCTTTAGAGTGCATAATATCCCACATAATGTAAATTGAGCTCAATCATGCATGAAAGTAGATCCTCCTACTGGTTTGGATGGCACAAGGGTTCCATACATTCAGTAAATGTATTACTGTACTAATAAAGAATTATAGTAATTCGTATTTAATGTTGCATATTATAGTAAATTAGTTATTTTTCTGAGCTATGAAATTTTTAAAATTTATAGAGGCAAAAATAAATGTTGAAACACCACATAAGACTAAAGAGCTCAATATAAAAAAATAAGAGAAAAAGAAAAAGTTTATGTAGCTGTAGCAACTGATCACCTCATATACACTTGTAATGTGCCTTCTTACAGAATTTCACCTGTATTTCATCTGGTAGCCTCAAGTACTATAGCACTGCCAGATTTCCTAGGCAACAAAATCTAAACTGATTTGTAATTTTCTTTTTTTTCTTCAATGATGACTTATTATTAATAAACCACTCTCTTATCAGGGGAAAGTGTTTTGGGAGTCAATAGCCTAAGTTCCTTTTTGCTGTTTTTCATCATGAGCCTTACTATGCTTTTGTAAAAACAAGAATTTTGTTTAAAAATGTCCTTGAAAGATTACAAGGTGGAAAATTATTACCTGCTTGTAATATCCAGCACAAATAGCTTGATTTCTTTGTAACAACCTGGGCTGTTTACCATCTGTTAATCTTACGCACAAAGAGTTCAAGACACAAAATCTGTAGCACACATGTGGTCACTTTTAGATGAAATACCTTTGTTCTTTATTTCTGTTAACACCTACAAAGATCATGTAGATCATGCATCATGTTCCTTCAAATTCCTCATCCAAAAATCACCATTTTTCTGTGGTGACCTTAAAATGATCTTGACAAAGGTGAGGTGATCTGTATGCTCAGACTGCTTTCTGTCATGCTGACAAATATTATCACACTGTCCCGCTGCAATCCATTCTATTGTCTTTGTTATCCTCTCATAAACTCATTGCTAGAGCTCTTTTACATTATTATGTAACTGTCTTTGACAAAGTAGTTTCTGTTCAGCTGGCCTTGTTTCCATAGTTATAGAGCAAAAACTAAATTTAGTCACCTTCAAAGTTTTAGGAAAATAATCTAAACAGGTGGGGGTGCAGAGTTTTTCTAAATAGAAACTAGCCAAGTAAAGGTGATCAGTTGTGGAAATAATTAGCATTATTAATTATCAGAAGAAGAGAACCTCTGTTACAAAAAAGGTCTCAAACACAAAAAGGAAATAACTGGATTTGAACACCATATCATTTACATAAAACAATTAAAAGCAATTATGACTAGCATCTCAATCAATCTTGATATTTAAGCTTGAGATCTGATAAAAAAGTAGTCTGCTGGGTTTATATTGTCAAAATGATTATGCAGTTACTTTAGATATTTTGTTTAATTTTGTTTCCACTTTCCAAAGATTCTGCCAATAAAACTACAGACCAAGGAGTTTAATGCCAAATTATTTTATATTATTTTGCTAATAGTGTCAAATAAATTAATTACTCTTCACTTATTTTACATCTGTGGAGGGTTTGACCTCGGTTGGTTGCCAGGTGCCCACCAAGCCTCTCTAGAACCCCTCCACCTTCTCAGAGACTGGACTATTAATGATAAATGACTCAGAACAATTGTGGAGGTGCCAGGGTGCTTTGCTGAGGCCAGGCTGGCATCCCTGAGGGGCAAGAGGTGAGTTTTTGGGTGTGTGGTGGCGATTCCCACAAGACTGAAGGGGCCATCTTTGACACTGACAAGAGGCAAATCCTGCAAGGTGGGGTGGCCCCCTTTGTCATGGTGATTGTCCTCCCCCACACAAGTGCTCAGCTGGAAAATTCCTCCTCCCTCCTCCAAGCTTGGATGGGACATAACTGATTCAACCGCACTGATGTGAGAGGCAATTCTGATTGAAAAAATCCCCTAAAGTGCCCTCAGGCTCGTTCCTGAGGCCTTCCACCAGAGGACTGCACATGATCCAAGTGTCGCAACAGATCCAGAATCTGTTGCAGAAGAGGGTGCAAAACTCCCCTGCCTTAGGAGAGATGCTTGGGCATCCCACCTATCCTGAATATGAAACAAGAGACCTCTTTTTTTGCTCATAAAGCTTATGATGAACAAATACTGAGAGTATTTGCATGTTCCGTAGGTTTTATTCTAGCTATCTTTTTTTTTTCCCCTCAGTGAGTTTCATATTGAATTTTGAGACAATGTCACAAAAATTACACAAAATTTGTTTAATAGGTTAGCAAATTTCATTTCTTAGGAAAGTTAGTGTCCTGGTTTAACACACAGCTGGCTTGAAACATTTAAACCTCCAGTTAGTGTATGCATAGCTTATAATTCAGTCAAGGATTTCAACTCTTTTCATAAGAAGGGAAATTTCTGTCCTTTTATTGCAAATTCTGGATATCTTGTTGATATGTGCACATGTATTTATATAATGATACATTTTTCATGTCTTATAACATCTGAAAGCATCTGAGGCACTAATACATTTTACAATAATAAAAGCAATCCAAGTCATGCATTATTTCTCTTGTACTGCTAGGTCATCATGCTAGGTGTAACTTAACAGTGCAAGTTCATTTTTACCAGCTTATTTATATTCATTTTTATTCCTGTAATGTAGCAAGCTATTGACTGTTTCTCGGGTGGGAGGAGAGAACTGTGTTCTCTTGAATTAGTTAGAAAATACACAAAAAGAAATGCATTAAATTAACTCAAACACTACAGTACAAGTTTAATAATGAATAACATCCAAAACAATAATACTTGGCAGAGCATAATTTACATGACATTTGTAGCTAAGGGTCTTCCAGGCCTATATAACCACTCTGTAGAAAAATTGTAATACAAGTTGTATTATACAATTAATCATACTTTTGAAAAACCTGAAAGACATTTTATTAATTTTTTTTCCTGTAATACATGAAAGGGTTGGTTATCTACAGTTTTAGGGGTTTTATGCAAATATGTGTAGCTTTACATGTATACATGTGCATTTCTGTCTTCATATTATAATAGAACAGGATATTTTTTGAAAATTTTTTAAACATTCCAAATTAACATTACACTGTGTTTAGACAAACTGCTCCATCACAGCCAGAGCTCTAACTTGCCTTATGGTGCTCTGGGGAATAATTTTTATTTACCTAATTATTCATTTGTTTGAAGGAAGCAGGGAGAGAAGGAAAACTTATTTACTTTCTTTACCTTTTTTTTCTAAGTACTGGAAGCGCACAAAGATACAGCCAAGCTCTGTTGTCAGTAAGCCAACAAATGGGACTCCATCTTTTTCCACCTTTCCTTTTTCTGTTCTGTAACTGACTGTAGTCCTGCTTTAGTACACTGAATTTGAGTGGTACCTCTGCAGTACAGAGAGAGGTGTAATGAAGGACTGCACTCACCCCGAGCTCAGTTTGGGATAAGAATGTCAGATCTGAGAACAGAGTATATATCACAAAGCTGAGGAGCATTTTTAAAGATGTGGGAGAAGTTGAACAGCACTTGACCACTGCTGCTCCATGTCTGCTACAGAGACCAGTCTCATCCAAAAGTATTAGTAAAATAAATGCTAAGACTAGTATGGGGGACCAGTAATTTGATTTAATGCTAAAATCTATTGGAAATGTTATAATTTTACAGTGCAATATTTTCTCCAGGTGCTACATTTTCCAAAATTGCCAGGGGAATGATTTTTTTAATTAATGTCTTATCGCTAAGAACCACTGTATTTAAGTTGATCAGCCCTTGGCACATTTCCAAAAAGCAGTTTTGGAAATTACTTCTCAGGCTTATGTTTTTGGAAGGCAAGTTCAGTGTCTCTAATGAAGCTTGATCCTTCCTATTTTCTCAGGGTAGCCTTGGGAGGGAGATAACCTCTCAAAACAAGGTTTGTGTATGTGACCTTGTGGCAGAAATTTTATCTCTCTTGAATGTACATGTGTAATCCATCCATTCACATAATTTAAAGATCAGCGGCCTCTCCACAATTAGATTTCTCAAAGTATCTTCCAGCTGAGGTTCTCCATATATGGAACACATATACACTCACAGGCAAGCATTAACAGGTAGGCATTGTGGAATAAAATAGTTGCTTTTTTTAAATATTGTAATTTAGATTCATTCAAAGGAAAACAAATACAAGGCCCAGAGACGTTTGCTTTAGTCATGGGGTGAACTGTGGTGGTGCATCCTGCCCCCTAGGCTACACTGTGATCTGAGAAGACACCCAATAATTACTTAACATTATTCATTCCGTCTGTTCTAGGGGTTTATATAATATTTAAACTCAAGAGATCTTTCTTTTGTTTTAAAGATGAAAAAACTTTGCTACAACCTGTAAATCCTAAGGTTTTTTTCTCACAAATGTCACTCTGGCACATCATTCATGTTCTAGTAGTTTGAAGTTTGAACAAGGTCTCTGATTTGAAGGAATAATAATTTTCCATGAAAAAAATAGCAATTTTAAAGCAAGATTTTAAAAAGGGTTTTTTTGTATACTTAAGTCTTCAATTAGGAACTGATTGAACAGAATGGACTGAGGGAAATCATTTAACTTTGAAAATTCTATTTAAATGTGATATTTATGCTTTTCTCAATGAGCTTTTGCCATTCTATTGGCATTTCTTTTGCCATTGATATTTTGGTGTTTTGTGGAAAATAAGGTCCATATTAACTTATGGATATTTGCTGAACATTTTTATCTGAAATTCTGGACCAGTACAGGGTTACAATATACTTCTACTAAAAAAATATCACTCTCATTCATTAACTCATCTGCTAGCAAAATCTAGAGTCAGTACTAGTCCATCTCTTCTTTGTTCAGATGCAATGACTCTTTGAAGAATGTGACCTCAGCCAATGCTAATCTATTTCTAGAATTACTGGTTAGTACAGATGAAATAGTTTGGAAATCACAAAAAAAAAATTCCATAGTGTACCAAGGTGCATTCAGTTAGAAGACACCTACAGTCACATTCCATCCAACACTTTCCTATTGGAATCAGTATATCTTTGCAGATGAAATAAGGGTAGTGTGTCCAAAACCATTCTACATAGGACAAATAATTGTATCGCTGAAACAGGAAAAAAAAGTCTTCACAATTTAAAAAATAAATTATCCATAATTTATCTATCTATCTATCTGTCTGTCTATCTATCTTCGTTATTGTATCATTTCTGTTGGCATAGAATATAATTTGAAGAAAAAATGTTCTCAATTTAGATAATTCCTGCACTGCTTTTCTAGCACTGGAAATGCCTCTTTGTTACCTTGAGTTGAATCACTGTGAGCTCCTACTTATGCATTGTGTGACAGGAAAGATGTAACCTTGAAACAAATTTGAATATAAGCATTTCTGTTTCTGGCAAGGTGGCCACTTCTTTTCTAATAAAGAAATTAATTGTTTTTTCCCCTTGACGTGATGAAAATTCTAAGTGCATATATATAAAGGCACACATTATGCTATGCCACTGGCTATCGTTGCAGCCTGCATACTTAAATGTTAAGAATATTCCTGTAGTCACACTTAGATTCTACTGCTAGACTTTTCAAAATATCAAATATTCATTGCAGAAAGTAACTCTCACTTTAACTGAGATTTGTTAAGAATTGTGTGAATTAGGAATGAATTCAAATCTCTCTCCTTAGACTCTCAGTGAATACTCATTTTCAACTCAGCACTATAAACTCTTCTGGGTAATGAAACTATTTATTTAGATAACATGGAGGAATAAATGGAATTCAGAAAGTAAATAAAATGGAGCAGGAGAATCAAACCTATTATTGGCTAATGTCTTTTTTTTAGTACTGGAGAGAGACAACATGCATATTATTGAATCACTTTCCTTATTGTAGTTGATACCTTATCAGCCCTAAAATTGCAAGCCAAACAAGACTAAAATTATAAAAGTGATTACTGTTTATTGAAGGTCCTCCAGGGGACTTATGGAGGAATGAGTACGTGATACAGAGATTCGGCACTTTTATAAGTTTAGTAAATTAACATAATTGACAAGAATCCCCAATTAGAAGTATAGTTAATGAAGTAATTCTCTCTCTTGGTTTGGTCCCCTATTGAAGCCTCTCCCCTTGCTTCTAGCCCCACATTGTTTATGTCTAAATACAAGGGAAAGTGACATGGCCTTGGTTCACTGAAGAAGCCAGATTAGAATAAGATTCCAGGAATATGTTTGTCTAACAAAGTACTAAAGTTACTAAGAAACTATATAATTATACAATAATAGTCTGCAGAGCTAAGAATATATGAAAAGTATATAAAAACCAAAAATCTCTTGGCATCATAGCCATCTTCAGGAAAGCAGACAACTCAATTTTTTTTTTTTTTTTTCTGTTAATACCATTAAAGCCATTTGCAAGGGTTCAGTGTTTTATGGACTCTATATAGAGTTAAATCATAACATCAGAGGGTTTGTGTTAAAGAAAAAAAGTCAGGAGATTTTAAGAAATAGATTATGAACCACTTAGCCTTGCTCCCAAAACAGCCTTCTTAATGTTGCTATGGTTGACATCCATTTCTTATGTCAACTCTCAGGATTCAGTGCATTTCATATAAATAATAGACAATAATGAATACAAATTATTGTGACATTCTAATGTGTGGAAAATTAAAATTTTAGAAGTAGGAATGTACTATGTAGCAATTGTGAGAAGCTGTTTTCAAATATAAAATTAAATGTTAAGAAAAATTGAGCTTTCACCCCCCCTGCAATACATGTCATAATGAGAGTATTCAATACTGTTTCTGCTAAACATTAGGTTAACAAGAACTAGAAAGGCTTTCACAGTTTACAAATTTATCAAGAGAATTATAATTTACAATTCTCTAAATATGAAGTGTGAAAAATCCATGTAACAGAAACTTATGGAATATGTGTTACAAATGAATTTATAACTAAAATATATCTGTAAGTAATTACATACAATGCATAGCTCCTATGTCAATTTTCTATTTCTTTAACTGGACATCATTTCCTTCTAAGTTTTTAATAATGGAACTTCCAAAGCCCATTTACAGCACTTCCATGTTACGTAAAAGTATAATAACAAAGAAAAAGAAATGCCTTTATAAATTTAGATTTTTTTTTTTTAGAAAGTGTAAAATAAAATTATAATGACAACTTACTTTTTTTCTTCATAAAATAAAATAAAAAGCCATAATCAACCCAGAATGGATACTGTCCTGCAGATGAAGGATTTTTCTCTTTCTGAGTAACGTTCATCCCTACTCCCTAGCCACTAGTCAACCTTTGTCTCAGTTTCTTCTGTCTACTGGAATGTCTATAAAACAGTTAAGCATGAATTTTACTCTAGAGAGCTTAAGATCATATCTTGATGATTAAAATATTCATCTGGAAAATAGAAAGCCAAATTCATACCAACAATTCACTTAGAGTCTGATGAATCTTTGACTCTGAAAGAAGGACTCATCATTAATTGACATTTCTAGGATGTTTTTTCCTCATTGCAAATTCTGCTTGTATCAGATAAAGCTACTGCATTTTTTCCCCCTGCAGTTTATAATACTCTGAAACTCATATTGCCTTAATGCTTCATGTATTCTAAATCTAACCACATTACAAGTAGCTGTGGTGAAAACATCCTTAGGGGTTTTACTAGATGTGGTCCTCCAAATTTAAGTCAGACGATCTGCCAAAAGGAAACATGTTCTTGTGGTTTATCTTGACAGAAGATTATCTCTATCCACAATTGTCAAGAGGAACTTACAGCATTTAAAGGAGCATGTCTTAAAAAAGACAGGCTGTTGCAGTGTTTTTAGGGAGTTTACAATTTACATACACATGTGAACAGGTCTCTCCATCTACAGCCAGATTCCACTGTCTCTCTGGCTGTTGGACTGGACACTCTGCTGTGGTCCTTGTTGTCCAGGTGCCCCATTCCAAGAGATGTACTTACACCTCTGGCTCCCAGGCCGTGTCACTGTTTTGCTGAATTGCCTGCTTGATCTCTGCTAATTATCACACCCTGATTGTTGCAGTGCGCAGACCAGTTTTTATATTTTATTTATTCTATACGGTTTAATCTTTATTTTTTTATGTATTTTGTATGGTTTGGTCTGTTTCCCCCCACCCTGCTGGGTGGTTCAGTCTCCTCCCATCCTCTGTTCTCGAGAGTTTTCCAGCTCATTCTCAGATCAGGTTGCTACACCCACTCCGCCCACTCCCTTATGATTGACTGTTAACGTGTTGTGTTCCCGTTGGCCCTCAGATTGTATCCGCCCCTTGTTCCTCCCGCCCTTAAAAGACCTGTGCAGCCCCAGACTCTCTCTCTTGCTCTGGGATTCGGCGCAGGGCTCCACGGAATAAACATCTCCGTACTAGCCACGCCGGGTCCGTGCTCTCCCTCGTGCCTTTGCTTCTTCTCGACGCGCTCTGCCACCCTTCTCTGGCTGGGAATCCTCTTCCCTGGCTGCAGTGTTTACCGCGAAGCCAGACGCTCTGCCGGTTGGCTGTTCCCGGTGGCGCTTGGGAATTCCAAGTACCTGGACGGGACGGCCGAGGGTAACTACCCTCTAAATCTGGGTGAGGGCTGGTTCCCCACGCCGCCGCGTGTCCAGACCTGATTTCTGCACCCACCCTCACTGCAGCTGCTGGCACCTTAGACACACAACAGGCTGGTCCCTCTGATCCACTCTGCCCCCATATATACATAAGTGCACAGGAGAGAGGCTTGTCTCTGGAAGTGACTTAGAAATGGCATTTAATTAGAAGGCAGAACAGACTGCACTAACCAGGGCAGGGCATGGTCAGACAAGCATTCTCACCAGCACTGTTCACAGATGGCCAGACCTTTTTATCCCCTCGTGCCTTTATTATCCCACATTTGTTCCTCCACATCCACTTTAATGCCACCCTTTCCTTACCTTACCTCTCAATATGCTGTAACAAGTCGTGCCTACTGCCATAATGCCTTTCCCTGGCACATCATAATAAATGCCACACCCCAAGTCATACCCCAAAGGCAGAGACTCCTCTGTCTGTTGCCCCAATGACTCACTGGGTTTCACTTGACTTGTGGGGCTGCTGCTCTCTGTGACAGCCCTGTGGATCCAGGATAGGGTCTCCAGTCTGTCAGGGGCACTGAGGCTCTCCCACTGCCCTCTGCCTCTGCTCTGCAGCTGTGGATGTCTGCGTGGAGATCTGCCTTTCACTGTCTGATCACTTTCTTGTAACGGCTTATGGAACTTTCAGGTTCTTCTTTGTTTCTCTTTCTTTGTTTCTCTTTCTTTGTTTCTCTTTGTTTCTCTCCTTTGTTCTTTCCCTTTGTTTCTTGTCTCTGTTTTTGACTACCACTCTTCTGTGTGTGGAGATACCTTGTCTTTATTTTATGGTCACATTTTTGATTGATAGGCTGACTGTGGTCAAACATCAAATGTGTGGAGAACATCTATAAACCACCTGTCTCAGAGATATTTTTCTGATCTAAATGACTGGAAATCATTCTAAAATAGTTGTCCGTGTACTCCAGACGTAACAGTATATTTGGGCTTACCCTTGACTGACAGAGTTGGCTTACTTCTAGTGTTCTTTGTCCTGATGATTCCATATAGGAGAATATGTACATATCCCTCTGCCTCTTCATCTGCTTGTTAACATATCTGAAGGATATTTATGTAAATAATACTTGGGAAAAAATATTACACATAATTCTACTAGCCCATCTCAGTTTCAGAAGATAATAATAAGTTGTTGTTCCTCACATTTCTTTAATTTTAAAATACTTGAGATAATAGAACTTGTAATATGATTACATGAAACAACAACTAAAAAACACTCTTCCCCTAACTCTAAAAAGATGTATTGCAGAATTTCTCTTTGTCTAGTACACACAAATACACAACGGTCACATTTCCACACAGGAGTATGGTACTTGAGTAAGTTTTCTAAAGCAATGCACATTAATGGTTTCTTTATGCTATGGTGAAAGAAATGCAGTGACTAGTTAACTTGTAGAATTTTTTAATGACACTTCATGTAGGAAAATCATATATAATATCTAAAACTTACTATTTATTTCAACCACAAACCTAAAGGGTTTTCACAAAACAAAACCAGGAAAATTAATATAACAGATTGGTCTTGACTTGCCAGTCTTAGTGTCAGTATTTTAGCAAAAACATTAAGAATACATTTGCATGGAATAAGGTTTAGAGATGATGGTTGGGGAAAGACTAAAGTTTGGTCATTACAAGCATGTTCAGTGACGATCAAAAGAGAAATCAGACTATAACAGTAAACTTCTGGAGTAGGAACTCCATGAATCAGTTCTGGTCAGCAATGTATGTAAACAAGAAGGAGGATCCAGGAAACTACTGGCCAGTCAGCCTCACCTCCACCCCTGGGAAAGTGATGGAACAAGTCATTCTAGAGGTCATCACCAAGCATGCAGAAGAAAATAAGGTCATCAGGAGTAGTCAGCATGAATTGCCCAAGGGGAAATCATGCTTGACCAATCTAATAGCCTTTTATGATGACATGGCTGGATGGGTCAGTGAGGGGAGAGCAGTGGTTGTTGTCTACATCAACTTCAGCAAGGCTTTTGGCACTGTGTCCCACAACATCCTCATAGGTGAGCCCAGGGAATGTGTGCTAGATGAATGGGCAGCGAGCTGTATCAAGAACAGGCTGAATGACAAAGCTCAGAGGGTTGTGACCCTTGGATTCAGTGACCTGGATGAAGGGACAGAATGCACCCTCAGCAAGTTTGATAACGATATGGAACTGGGGGAGTAGCTGATATATCTGCAGGCTGTGCTCCCATTCAGCAGGACCTGCTGAAGAATTGGGCAGAGAGAAACCTAACGGGGTTCAACAGAGCCAAAGGTAGTTACTGAGGAATAACCCCAAATACCACCACAGGCTGGGGACTGACCTACTAGGGAGCAGCTCTGTGGAGGAAGAACGGGGAGTCCTGGTGGATGACAAGTTGACCATGAGCTGGCACTGTGCCACTGCGGCAGGAGAGCCAGAGGTGCCTCTGAAAGAATGTGGTCAGCAGATGGAGAGAGGTGATCCTCCCCCTCTACTCGGCCCTAGTGCAGCTACATCTGGAGTGCTGTGCCCAGTTCTGGGCTTCCCAGTACGAGAAAGACAAGGAGCTACTGAAGAGGGTGCAGTGGACAGAAACAAAGATGATGAGGGGCCTGGAGCATCTCTCTTGTGAGAAGAGACTGCAGGACCTGGAACAGTTTAGTCTGGAGAAGGGAAGACTGAGAGGGAATCTCATCAATACATATAAACATCTCAAAGGTGGGTGTCAGGAAGATGGTGCCAGACTTTCCGGTGGTGCCCAGTGACAGGACAAGGGCCAATGGCCATAAACTAAACCACAAGAAGTTTCAATTCAGCATAAAGAAAAACTTCTTTATGTTGAGGGTGGCAGAGCACTGGAACAGACTTCCCAGGGAGGTCGTGGAGTCTCCCTCTCTGGAGACATTCCAAACCCACCTGGATGTTCGCCTGTGTAACCTGCTGTAGGTGACCCTGTGTGGCTTCTTGGGTGATCTAAAGTGAGAGCAAAATATTTCTGTGCTGAATGGGTAAAGAACCTGCAAAGCTTTAGCAGTTGGGCTGAAATGCAGGAGCAGGTCTGAAGGAACATAAAAGCTGAGACTCATTGTAGATACAGGAACACACCCCCCAAAAAAGTTTAGAAAACAACATGCATTAAAAAAAGAATAAAAACAAGAAAAATTAAAAAAAAAAAAAAAGACTGCATTCAAATAAAAAAATAATTTAATTTATTGAACTAATTTAAAAGTAACTGGAAAAAAGAAAGTTCAGCATCAATTTTCATAGTGAGATACAGCATAAGAGCGCCTTCACACCAAAACAATTGTGAATACTGTACTATTTAAAAATTACATTTACCACCGTGCACTGCAGTGACTTCTGAGACAATATAAAAGCCATAGATATGCCAGTATACCTGTATTTCTTCAGCCTTCCATTAAAGTACCACCTGATTAAACATCTCTTTTCATTGGGGCAAACTTTATGTTCTTAGATGTATTGTTTGTTAGTCTGAAGTGTTCACATGAGCATCATTATTAGTTTTAAATGACTACACTATTCCAACTCCTTAGGGTTTCCCAAAGACCAATGTGACTTGTAGCACATCTACCTTAAATGATGAAGATTTATTGCTACTGTGTCAGTTCTGATGGTTGCTGTGTATCTAGTCCAATGTGTGTTCTTCCTCTTACAGTAACCTCTGATTTTTGTTCAGTTCACATCATCTTTAATATTTATTATTACTTAATTTCTTTAAATCTTGCACTCATTGTGTTAGGAATTCAGCAGCAGTACTCAATCATAGGTAACAATGCAAAACATTTCTTGCATTATGCTGACCAAGTCAATATATCCAATATGTAATGCATTCAAGTTACCATGTTTAAATACAGTTATACCTTTTTCCACTATAAATTACGTATTTCAAATGTTCCTTAGTAATTTTCTATAGAGCAACTATATTTAAGAGGCTTGATATATTTCTTGGGTAAGGGGATTAACCTTTAATTATCTTATACATTCATTCATGATGAAAATTCATAGTATATTTACAATGCAAAACTCTGTTCTTGCAAAAAAAATCAAACCCATTGGCAATTCTTTAAAAAGCAACAACAACAGATACTGTGTATTTAAATGTACAAAGATTCATAGTGGTTTGGGCAAAGGTAAAAAAATATTACTCTTACATATACTAAAAGGAAGGAAGGAAAATATGTTGGGAAAATATGCAGGGATTCTAAGGAATAATTTCTCCTGACTTTTAGGGGCAAGTTTTAAAAAACAAGACTGTAAAATTAATGGCAATTCATTCATAGAGGTTGAAGCTAATTGAACAGCGGAACAAATAGCTTGGCCTAAGTACAGGGGAGGTAGGTGATCAGAAATCTTTGAGAGAGATGGACTGACTTGCAGGTGAGGGGTGACTTGCATACTGGCACGGGCACACGAGCCTGAAACTGCAGTCCTTAATATTTCCCACCAGTAAGAGATTTTGCATTGCATGGGTACCATGCACGTTCTGATTCTTCTTGTGAATCTCCTCCAGGTTGTCATAACGATCTGCATGATATAAGCCCCAATACCACCAACGAGATTACAAATTTCAAAACATACAGCTATAAAACCACTAGTCAACTTTGAAAATCATCTTCCCTAGTTTATATTGTTTAACTATCCAATGTATATTGTGCAAATCAGACGAGAGATTAGGCTTTTTTATCTTTTTGTTTTTTCAGAAACCAGTGCAATGACAGAGATTTATAATCCTCAGGGGAAATTGATGTATCAAATAAAACAAGTTTTACTGAATTAATTAAACACTTCCCATTTATCCATTTTTTTCATTTTTATGTGTGCATGTACTGAAGCTGATTGAACATACATCTATATATAAATGATAATATCATTAATCTACTTTGTTATTTTGTTCTCTTTTAATTTTTTTCCCTGAGAAATATAAATCAAAGGAAAATTGCACAATACCAGGTGCAAGTATTTCTGAAAAGTCTCTTACCAAGTCATCCTGAAATTTTGTCTCTCAGATAAAGGTCAAGCACAGAAGGAAGGAGTGAATATGCAATATGAAAGCAATCAACCCTTACACTCATTTAAAAGCAGGACACCTTTAAAGAACCATTAACATTAGCAGTTTGTCACAAAATCAACGGGTCTGATTCTCTCTTCCTAGCACAAATATAAATTGGGAGTAAAGCCAAGTTATGAATGAAGTTTTATTTGCTTAAGTGTCAGTATATGATGAGTCTAGAAGACAAAATTATCAATAGATTTCTGTTTGCATAACTCCAGTATCACTGTCTTATGAAAATAAGTGTGTATATATGCTTATGTATGTTTAAATTCTACATTCTCCTTTTTAAAAACTATATCCTAAAAGAAAACCATTTCTGAAAGCATGAACTCCCCTCATTATACCATTAAAAAAAAAAATTCTGAAGCTTAATTTGTTTCTACAGGAATTTCTATATCTAAAATATAAAGGTAAATATTTTCACGGTTTGGATATATTCTAGTTCTACATATTTTTTATAGCATGATTGTAACATGTACCATATTTGCAATCAATTGTTGAATATAAACAAAAGTCTCACCGAAGAAAAGTGATTTTTCCTTTTAAAATTTTGTCCTTTAACCTGGTGCCCTTTCTGTGTGGTAGTTATTTTTCCCTTTCTAAGATCAGGCTTGTGTAAATAAAGTTGCAAGGGCCATGCCCTGAGACCATGACAAGAAATGATAGTTTACTGATACACATCTCATGGATTTCTTTAGACCAGAGACATATTATGATAAGTCCCATGCTCAAACATCCAAAAACAACACCCCAGAACTAAATTGTTCTTAGTAGATGCCTCCAGGTCTGCAAAGAGTACCTATATTGATAGTCCTAGGGATGTTAGCTTTATTGAAATTACTGTCTTAACAAAACTCAAAATTTTACAGAACAGTCTTATTGACTCTCCTGACATCTGTACAGCTGACTGAGTTGGTGTTGGTTTTGGCTTACAGTGAAATTTCTCACGTAAAACTCAGCCTGAAAAACAAAGCTGTTCACAAGAACTTTTTTTTTGAGTGTAGAAACTAACTGTCATACCAATGACAGTCCTGAAAGAGAAATTTAAAAAAAAACCAACAAAATACTTAAACCTTCCTAGTAAACCTAAACCAAAACTGTTCATATGTATCTTTGTGGTCAAATCAGCTGTTACAAGAAAACAAACACACAAACAAATAAACAGTTTAGTAAATTAAAAATAATAATTTAAAATTATCCATTTAAAAAATTAAGTTATTTTAATTATTATTTGATATATTAAATACAAGACAGACCTACAGACATTCTCTTTTCCAGAAGAAGTTGCCACTCAGAGATGAGGGAAGAGCTTCACACCAACTAACTTCAGAAGACAAGTGCAGCCAGGGAATGAGAATAGACATATTGTATCACCACCTGGACTTGACAATATCTCAGCTGACTGTAGAGGGACCTGAAAGAGATGAAAATTTTAAATTATACATCTCACTTGGAAGCCAGAAATAAGTGTGATGCTCAGCATCTTTAGCTATCATACTACCTCATCATGTTTGGGCAAGACTAGAATATATATGATGACATTCCATACCAAAGCAATTATGACTAGGCCAGGGTGCTAAATGTACTAATATGAAACATGAAAGACAGTGTTACAAATATGGTTATATTTCATAGTACAGTTCTGTAACACATTAATCTTTTATATGCCCAGCTTTTATAGAAATGACTGAAGTATAATGTGAAACAATTTCTCCTTTTAAGTTAACTTGAAACATAATACAGAAGTGAGTACAATTTTGACCTTCTCAGCTTAATCTAAAACTAAGCATTTTGAGGTATCAGGTGATTGGGGGTGTGTTTATTTTGGGTTAGGTTTTCTTTATTCTTTTTCTTGTGGGGGTGGTTTATGAGACATCAGAATTAGGAATTCAAGACTTTATACTCTTGTAAATAATTTTCATGTTAATTAAATTTTAACTAAATAAGTGTTTGTATGGCCTGTGTGGTCTGCCTAAATATGTAGTAGAACACTAGAGAGTCATTGAATATATATTTTTTTACTTCAAAAAAATGTTTAGCTTTAGATTATATATTGCAAAAGCAGAGTTTCTTACAGATGATCTATTTTCTCTTCTGAACCTCAAGCAAAGTCATGCAAGCTTATAAATATTCTTTGTCCTGTTGAAGTCAGCATTAAAGTTAAGTATACCTGAGTTTCTCTGCAGGAATGATGTTTTGGGAATTATCTTGAAATATCCTTTGTACTTGTGGTCCATTGCATTGACCTGAGGTGCCACTGACCTCACTGAGGCTCAGGGAGATGCAGTTTCAGCTGCACTGAACTCATTACAGAGCTGTAGGGTAGCAGCTCCCGCTGCTTTCCAAAAGCCCACGTTGCCTTCTGTGGGGCCAGAACATTTTTCTCAAAGTACAGGGCTATTCAAGGGAAAACAAACAAGAAAGTAAAGACTCTAAAATTTAATCTAAGGATATGCTTCACCTGCAAAAATATTTTTAAACAATTCTGTATTTTAAATAATCTGTATTGAAACTTATGGCATTTGTATCTAATTTTATTAGGTGTAGTATATAGTATATTTTTTAAATGGAGAAAAATAGCATACACTCAGTATCGCCAGGGGTTTTGTCATTTTACTTAATTTGCAAAGCAAGTATGGTTATAGATTACTTTTTGATTTTCTTTTGTGCTTCCACTACTTTTTAAAATCTGAATTCCAAGTACCTTGCTTGAGTATAAAAGGCATTTTTAATATTAATGTAATTCAATGATAATTTATTTTAAAGGTTAAATGTTACTGCTCACTGAATTCTTGGTAGGCTTCATGGGGTGGAACAAAACCCCACAGCATAAATTTGAAGATGAACTCTTATTTTGATCTGTACACCATTTTTCAATTTAATGCCATTGCATTTAAGAAAACTGCAACACAAATCTTAAGGTGAGAGATATGATCCAACTAAAACTAGAACAATATTGTTCTTGTTCACTTGGTTTTCCTTAGTAATAATTTAATTACTATTTGATATTAACATTGGAGAATTTTCTTGTATAAAATAATATTTTAGGTACCTTAGTAAGAATTTTCTCAATGGACATTATTTCAAACATAGTTTATCTAACCCTGTTCATGCAAAAATATTTTATATCCTCTTAGCTGCAAACAGATAGCTTGAGTTTATCTTGCCACCTTAATTATTTTTCTTTTATTTTCTTAGTGAGCAGGAATTTTGGAACATATTACCATAGTGGTAATATATAAGTGAGATCCCACTACTACTGTGGTGTTAATCACTGTCATACTGTCCAATGAATTGTAACATTTAGATATTAAACTTTACAGTTTTAAATTCACTGGAAGGTTATATACATGCAAGCAAAAAAAAAGCCATCCTTGATCAGAAGAAATGTGTGTAGTGACAGTTCTTACCTGCTGGTTTTGTATATTCCCAACAAAACTTCTGCTCCATGAAGACCTTTATTCATTGGTCTTTGCAGCACTTTAATTTGGCTCCTATGACTTCTGAACAGGTAGTCCATTTTCAGTTACCTATCATATGTCTCACTCTTTTTTATAGGACTATATGGATAAATAATAAAAAATACATAGCAAGTGTAAGAGAAGTATCTCACAATTATGAAATGCATAGAGCTTCCTCTTGGTGCTGATTAGCAAGAGAGTACCAAATCCTAAGAAGACAAAGTGCATAAAGGGGCTGTTGCCAGTTCATTTTATAGTCATTTTATTGCCAAACAAAAGTATGTGTCCATTTTATTCAAGGGAATAATCATGCAGTCATAAAATACAATTGCAGATATTCTCACTGATTTTGCTTAGTACCCTTCTATTCTTATATGATCAATTTTAGCCAAAAGATTCATTCTATCTGCCAAAACAGGAAATTTTCATTCACTTTCAGGATAGCAGAGTTGCTACTCTGGACTTCAGGAGAGAAAATTTTAAGCTATTGCTCTTCAGGAATCTATTTAACAGAGTATCCCAAGAGTATGCTTTTAAGGTCTCAGGAGTCCACAAATGCTTTTAGAAGCACAGGAGCAGTCAATCCCATTTTGTCATAAGTCAAACAAGAAGATCTCAAGACCAGCTTGGCAAGCCAGGAAAGAAGCTCAAGAGGAAGAAGAAACTGCATGATCTCTGGAAGCAAGGGAAGCAAGGCTAGGCTTCACAGGAAGAGTACAGAGTTGTGTTCATTTTTGCAGGGAGAAGACATGAAAGGCCAGTCTCAGTTAGGGTTGAGATTGGTCAGTGTCGCATGAGAAAACAAGGGGTTTATTAAGTATGTTATTAGAAAGATGTGGTCCAAAGAAAATGTTGGACCTATACTTGATATTGTTCTATGATAAGGTCAGGCATGGACATAGCAGCAGATGTAGTTTTTTGGATTTTAGTAAGACTTTTTTGTACTGTCCCTGACAGCATCCTTCTAGACAAGCTCAGTTGTAGGATGAGCGTGGTGCATTGAGTGAAGCAGATAACTGAACAGCAGGGCTTAGGGTTGCAGTGAGTGGGGCTACATCTGCCTGGTGACCTGTCACCAGTGGTGTTCCTCGGGCAACGCTCTAGGGCCAGTTCTGCCCAATATTTTTATCAACTATCTGGATACAGGAGTTGAATGCACCATTGATAAGTTTGCTGATAATACTAAACTGGAAGATGCCATTGCCCCTCTTCAGGGACAAGAGAAGAAGGGTCTAGACAGTTTGGAGCATTGGGCTATCATTAATGGAAATGAATTCCATGCAATTTGACAAGAGCAAATGGTGTATTCTGAACCCAGGAGGAAGTAACACTGGACACAGGTATAAGCTGGGACATTGACTCGGGAGCAGCCCTGCAGAGAGGGATCTGACAGTGCTGGATCCAGGGTAGCAGGCTCAGTAAAAGTCAGCAGTATGCCCTGGCAGCCCAGAGGGCAAACTGCATCCTGGTGTGTATCAAACACAGCAGGTCAAAAGTATCAAACACATCTGGTCAAAAGAGGTGATTAGGCTGCTGTATCCAGTGTTGGTCCTGCCTCAATTTGAAGTGAACAGGCTTTCCCTAGATGTGGTCAGTCAAAACCACCCAAACCAGTCAGTGATTAAGAGGCATTTAAACAATACTTTTGATAATATGCCTTAACTTTTTTAAAATCAGTCAGGCAGTTGGATTAGGTGTTCCAGCTGAAAGTCCCTTCCAACTGGAAGGGTCTGGTCTATTATATTCTAGTCTGTATTTTTGTCTCCAGTCCAAATATGATCCAGGAAAATTTTATGGAGCACTGATTAAATTTTTCAAAAGATGCAAACTGCTCTTGATTCACAATTAGATTGCTCATCCCACCGCTATCACTGGCCATGGATCAAACAAGAATGGGTAAGCAAGACGAGAGAGAAGCTGGACTTGATGATACTCAGAGGTCCCTTCCAACTCTGCATGTTCTCTGATACTAAGGTTCCTAATCCAACAGAAAACTAGTTTTAATTTATTACTCTCAAAACAGGCAAGACTAACTCTCCAGATGTCATGACCTTTAGATAGTAGCAGGGACAGCAATAAAAGTTAGCAAGCAGCAGGAGGTAGAAGATAGCAAAATGTCCTTTTCAGCTGCAGATTACACTAGAATAAATTGCATATATCGGAACTTCTCTCAAAAGATGCTTTTCAATCTAAAACTGAATTCTTCTGTCACTCTTGGATTCTAACATTGTACTTGCAATGCTTTATACCTGACTAAAGTTATCAGTCCCACCAAACACTAGGATACACCTAGAACACATTGTGTCTGAATACGTTGCTGTCCTTTTCCAGTCCTTGTGGTGAGCTTCCTCATTTCTTTTGTCAAATTCAAAATTCAGTATTATTATTTCAGTCTTAGCAGTCTGAAGATACAAGCAAGACAGACACAGGGAAAAACACACAAGTTTGAGTGTAGAGTATTCCTTCAGATGTGAAACAGTAGTAAAGCAGATTCTTTAGCATAGCTGTTCAACAAAGTAAGTAATAAATTTTGGTAGCAATAGTTATTAATTCAAGAAGCTAGTGAAAATTTAGTGATTTCCCACTAAAATATTGGGTCTTTCAAAATCAACAAAGGTATACGGTTAACAAAATAATAAATATTTAAGATCATTATCCATAATCCCTTAGCAATGTTATTTACAATCTTGCAATGAAATGAATATGAACATTATCTACAGCATAAACAGGCAGGAAAAGCAAAGCCAGCATATTGAGCTTAATGCTGCCCTTCATACATGTTTCTATCTCATTACAAAATTACTGTCACATCATTGAAAATCTGTAATACAGAAAAAGGGGAATGTAAAATGGAACTTCAAATTTAGCAAATGTTACCAAGCATGCTTTGATAACAGGCTGAAACTGTCTTTCACTAGCTTCCAAACTGATGGTTGTGCCCCTGTCAACAGAACCCTCTGGAGACATCTTTACTTTTTCATTTCGTGGGATAAGGATATACATTCTAATATTGAGATTGGGATTCAATCTTACCCTGCATCTGACAGAACAGGACCTCATTTTAATTAGACACATCCTAACTGGCAGATGCAGGATTGATCAGGATAAAAACAAAAAGCTGATGAACAGGATTATGAAAAATAAGTATACCTGAAACGTAGGATCAAAGTTTTTATCCATCCTCTGTCTTTCCTTATTTCTATTCTTCCTGTACTACTCATGTGAGTCCAACAGAATGGAACCAGGCTTTGGTCTCCAGAGTCCTACCTGACAAAGAAAACAGTTTACAAGGGGAACCATACAGCTTTGAGCCCCTCTAACTCATGTCAGCCTACACAGACTGACTGTGTATTTCACTACTGCTTTAATCCTCAGCTTATTTAGGGAAGTGATTCCTTAACTCCTGCTTCTAACTTATTCCATTCAGTTTTTTTCTTACAGAAATTTACCTGGATAAGGCACTGTGTTTCCTCCTTAGCACAAACATGGAACCTACCGGCACCTAGAAAAAAAAGTTCATCACTCTTCCAAACTCTCAAAGAGGACTCACTTTTTGTGTTAATATCTTATTTGGAAAAATATTAATAATTGCAACTTGGTTTACTTACATTTGTTGATTTTTGGTCTTGGGTTGTGGTTTTTTAATTTTTTTTTTTTTTTTACTGAAAGGCAAAGAGGTTATTTCTTTTCCTGACAGGAAACCTTGATTTCTCCTATGATACAGAGATATTTCATGTGAAATGCATAATGGGCCCTCCACATAGACTCGACATCTCTCCAAGCCTAAGGTCCCTCAGTGATGCTGAGAAACAAATTCTGAAGATTTACTGACCTCCCTGAAAATTTTGTTGATATGCTCTTATCTACATTTTAAAAGTCATGAAGACAGGTACAGCATGTTAATGTACCTTCCTATGGACAAAATATTCACTCTTCAGTGGAGTAAAAAGCATAGAAGATAATATGCCCTCAGGAGATGTCACATACAGGCAAGCTACTCCCTGGGTAGTCACATTGTTCTGTCTATGTCTCCCAGATTTCAGCAAAGTGTTCCTAACAATTTCCTCTAACAATTACTGTATTGAGCACTAATTCTGGCCACTGGCTGCTGGATAATCATCTCCTGAAGGTACACTGCACTGTCACCCCACAGCTGCTTGTTTGTTCATTACTCAAATCCATTTGTTAATCAGATACTAAATGCAAGGCTGCAGCACACATGGTAGCAGAACTGTAAATAAAGAGAAAAGAAATGCTTACCCCCTTTTCTCCATGTTCTAAAAAACACATTTCCTGAAAATTTTGTTGTATTTCTCAGCTGTCCTACACACTCCTATAAGAACTCTATGAAGAAGTCTTCTCATTTATGAATTTTTAGGCCTATGGCATACACAAGAATGGTAATACGATTTCTATCTCAAAGAGTAGTGTAATTGGAGTATTCTTCATTTTCTGCAGCAATAATCCCACAGTGCACAGGACTAGGCAGCAGTTCAAAAAACAGAACAAGTGCATGCACTATGGTTGAGCACATGCTTTGAGATAAATTTCCCTCATGTAGAAGTAATAATTTGAGAAGTAACATGTTTTGGCAGTTATCTCAGATGCAATTGCATCAGAGCAGTTACACTGCAACTTTTGCTTCGATGCATCTCAGTTTTAGATAAACCAATTTGTGTAGACATGCCCCAAGAGGTAACCATATGGTAAGTTTGTGAGGCTACATGAACTACATAGTAGATGTCTCAAAAATTCAAGCCATTCTTCAAGTGACAGCTGTGTCTTTATTTTTAATCGTCATCATTACCTGCATCATCAAATGCTCCAGGCTTCAGGTGCTTCTTCTTGATTCTATGTTGCTGTTTGATGTTATTTTTACATGTAGAACCACGTGAAAAGGAAGCTGAGGGACAAATAAATATTTCATTTAAATTAAGGAAGTTAAATACTTGTTAGTTTCTTGTTATTAATGTTAGTGGCTTTGAAATAATGATCTTTGTTGCACATGGTTTTATTTTTATTTTTTTGTATCCATTACATGGACTTTAAGCACTGGTGTCTGAAGGGCAATTTCTCAGTGAGAAATTGCTAATTAAGAAATGTTTGTTGACAGTTATTCCTCAACACCTGACCTTATGCTTAAAGGAAATCTTTAAGAACATCAACTTTCAGCAGCAAATATATGCCTTCATATCACCTCCATTTTATTGAAGCAAAAAATAAAACATAATTTAAAAAAATGTTTGGCCTCTAAATCAACCACATCCAATGTGTCCAGTAGTTCTGAAAGAGATTCTACACACACCATTTAAAACACAGCATTCATTTCCTTGACTGGCAGCATCTCTTTTCAAATTCTGAGTGGGTTCATATGTCTCTGTGACATATCAAAACAAAAAGCATAGGATAAGAAATCAAGGGCTTTTATACTTTGACCTTGATATGAGTTACAGTATTCTCTAAAGCTTCAGAAACTGTAGTTATTACAAGTTACTCTATTTTTGGAAGAGTAAGTTGCAGAATTTAAAAGGTAATTTTTAACTATGAAAGCAGTCTGAAAGAAACAGATAGATGTGGTCACAAAATTATGGCAGGAGCACTCATGATAAACTTATGGAAAGGATTCCTGAACCTATATTTCAATAAATGGGTGAACAAACTAAGAGTTTCTTCTTTGAATTTTCAGATATCCAGTGTTCTTAATATCTCTAGTGTTTGAAAAAAGACACTGTATCTTTTCAATTATACAGTAATCCTAAATCTCAAAGTATCTATCAGTGTGATTGTCAATATTAACCAGGAAGAAAAGAAGGACTTCTCGAGTTCTCTCAACTTAAGACTAAATTTTTTCTAATTATTGTGTGTTTTTATTTTCCTTCTTCTCCAGACACTGATTATTAGTCATTCTTAATGACAGTATATATAGATCTGATCTGATTACTCTTTCCATCTTCATTGGATTGCTGTTCTGAAACAACAATGAAAGTTTTTAATTCCCAGCTCAGATTGCCACTTGGGTGCCACTTTTCCCTCTTCTGTAGCAGAGATTTTGTAATATCCTAAAATTACCTTGGAGTTTTCGTGAACAGATTCTATCCTGAGATAGGATACCTCTGAGGTATCTGCTCTCTTCCTCTAGCTTAGTGTGGTGTCTGCTCTCTTCCTCTAGCTTAGTGTGGTTTCTGGTGCTTTACTGTAGGTCTTTCATTTGTCTCCAGGGTACCGAGGATTTTTTATGCACCCAGAAAGATGGCAGCATCTATCCTGTGTATTCTGGAGAACATTCTTAACAAAACCCTTGTTTGTTATTTAGTTGTAATGAAATAGATTAGATTTCATTATCTGAGAGACTCCCTTGTAACCCTTTTTTTCCCAAATTCCTTATTTCTAATTGTGAAATAGCCCAGTCTACTAATGGTAATGCAGAATACAGAAGCAGAGAACCAAAATGAACAGAAAAATTAAGAACACAGAGAAACAGAAACTAGATAGAGAAAAGTGATCTTGGGTATGTGTCCTGGGTGACTGTATGATACTGTATTCCCTGTCATCTGCCCTGTGCTAGACATGAATCCTGTGCCTCCCTGTGTCTTTAAGCTGGGTCAGAGAGAAAGGGAAAAAAGGAGTCGAGTGGTTTTGTGCTTCAAGGACACATTCACTCCCCTGCGTTCTCTCACCGCTGCAGCAGAGCGGAGAAAAGAACTTTTCCTGCTTTTTTCCAGCTCTCGGTTCCTTTTCTCAGGAGAGAGACAGAGAGTTAAAATTCTTTGCTTTTTCGCTGTCTGCTAGCTGAGGCAAGAACTCTTCTGGGCTGTTCAGCAGCACCAGAACATTGCCAGGAGGCCCCACACCGAGGTCTGGAGGGGCCCACGCTGAACCCCAGTTCTGGAGAGGAGAGAGACCATCCCCACAAAGGACTCTGAAATCTACCCAGGTGCTCTCCACAGCGAGAGGCTTTATTATTTAGCATTATTTTTTTTTCCATGCCTGCGAGCACTCTGCTTGTTAAATAAATAACTTTTTTTCTTTTTTCACTTTCCTCCAAGGAAAATTCTTTCTGAACCTGGTGGAGGAGGGGCAGCTGTAAGCTGCCTTCTTTGGAGGAGATATTCCTTCCAGAGGGTTTCCCTTTATTAGTCTCAAACCAGGACAGTATGTGAATGTTAGATCTCTTAGTCATTTATAAATTCACAGTGTTATTTACAATGCAGACCAAAGTGAGTCAAAATAGCTGACACATAAAAAATAATGCCTCAGAAATTAGGAAGAAATCTTGAATTGAAGAGTTGCAATTTTTTTCTATTTTATTTATTGTTGATATCCTAAAATGTTTCATTTAACACATGCAAATAACCTTGTGTTATAAAAGAGCTGATATGAAATGGCAATTTTTCCTAGATACTCATAATGTCTTAGGTAGTTCATAGACCATTGCTTAGAAAACTGAATGATGTATTTGAGTGTTTTCATATATATCATGCATCAGTTGAGACCAAAAAAATTATATCTCTCTCTTGTTTTGAAGAGATGATGTGAAACTTCAGTAGCACAAGATTAATGGGACTTGCAGACCATATCACATTGCTTTTTTTTAAAGTCAGATTCCTACCTCCTTCTGAAAATTTCAGGTATAATTCTATATACAATTTCCTGAAAAATATTTCTTTTACAGAATAGGGTAAAAATGCTCTAAATGTCTTCAGAAATGAACATTTCACAAAAGAGGAATAATGATAGAACATGTGATATTATTATTTTTTATTGTGTTTTAGCCTTCAATATTCAAATTGAATACATATATAACTGCTGCAAATTCAATAATATAGAGACTTTTTCTAGGAAACAATGTGTTTGTAGTAGATAGAAATCTAATGGAAAAAGGAAATTTCATAGTCCTCTGAGTGCTGAATCATTGATTTTGACAAGAAAACACTTGTGAGACATCTTCACATGTGGACAACATGAAAATATATATTTACATATGAAGTTTAGCATTGTGTAAAACCCTGTCCTTGATCCTTGCAATAAAAACAATGACATACCTCATAGCTATAAAATACGTATTCATAAATAACAATGACCATGTACTATGTTTTTAAAATGTCTGACAGAGACTATAGCTGGTATTCTACAGGTCTTATTTCTTCCACTTGTCCAGTTGAGGTCTCAGGTCCGGAAAAATTATGGAAAATTTACCACTTTCTGTTGTCTAATAATTTCCTGTTATTAATGGATGAAAGCAAGAGTGAAGTGAAATTTTGCACAAGCTAAGATGCAGCCTCAGATTTGCTATCCCACAGGCAGATGATGCTGTTTGTAAGAAGGAAAAGACTGAAGCTGGGTCACAAATTTATAGAAATACTTTATTTGGCATACTGTGGGGGTATAAGTTGGGGTGCAATCATGTAGTTTTCTTAGGGGTAACTAACTCCTTAAGAGGTCACAAGGTGCCCTGCAGCATTCTCTGAAACAACTGACTGGGGGTCCTTGATGGCCAAGTTAAAGTCAGTTTATGAACAAAAGAGATCCAAAAAATCCCTTTCTTGTCCCCCTAAACTCTTTTTCCTATTTGAAAGATTCCCTTTCCTACTAAGAGTTCAACATGCTTCTTGACTCAGACTTGAGTATGTTCAGAATCAGTACTTAAGAATGTTCAGTGACTTTACTGAACATCAAGAAAATCAAAGCAAATGATATGGAAACCACAAGAAGAAATGCCCTGCTCACAGTAGCTGAACACTTAAGGCATGAAAACAAGTGTTTTATGGAAACTGGAAGAATTTCTAGTGTTTTAGACTGATATGTTCATGGTGTACAGAGACTAATGAATTCTCACATGTTACTTATATGGCATCTTCACCATGTGATTATTTAGCTACCTAGTTCACTCCTTGGTCCTTCACTTGGCTACATTATATAATGGTATGTCTCATCCTCTTTTGGTACAAGCCAACCAGTTGCCTTCAAAATAAGTCTTCATCAGGCTGCTTCTGGGGATGGTTCAGACCTGAGGGTTCTTCTAGTAAACAGCATCCACCAGACTGTATGTCTTTACCCTGAATAGGTCTCTAGTTCTGTTTCAGCAGCTGAAGTACCACTCTCTTTTTTTACTTTGTGTGATAGGCAGGCAGAATATTACCCTGTCCTGTGAGATACTCTGGTGGGCTGTAACACAGCCTTCCACTTATTCCAGACGCTGCACACATACACATGTGTACACAGATTATTTCTTAGGACCCCAGGAGGACCATATCAGATGCAGGAGAAACCTTTAATCAAATGCTATATCATGTGACCAATTCACCACAGATAATACTATCTCTGATGAATTTGGACATCACTATTTTTAATACTAGGAACACTTTCTGTAGAAAACATCCAAAGGTCTCATATGAAATACTGTCTTCTATTATCTCAATAAATTTTCATATACAACTTTCATAAAAACCTGCATGAAAATTCAATTCCTGAATTTATTTCTTGAAATAAATAATCAAGTAGAGTTGCAATAAAAACTGAACTACTGGGAAAACTTCTGTTTGAGGTCAATGCCTCTTAGAAGCCTGGAAATCCTCAGAACCTGAAAGAGGTATTAAGATTCACTTAAATTAGAATAATCCCTAATCACAAATTATTAGACAGTTTTTTTATCATAGGATAATAGAATTATTTAGGTTGGAAAAGAGATCATAGAGTTCAACCATTGACCCAGCACTGTCAAGTCTACCACTGAGCCATGTTCCTAAGTGCCACATTGACATGACTTTTAAATACCTCCAGATACGGCGAATTCCCTGGGCAGCCTGTTCCAATGCTTGACAATCTTTTCAGTGAATAAATTTTTCCTAATATCAAATCTAAATATCCCCTGGAGCAAATTGAGGCAATTTCCTCTTGTCACATCACTTATTACTTGAGAGAAGTGTCTGACCTCCACCTCACTAAAACCTCCTTTCAGAGAAATGTAGAGAGTGATAAGGTGTCCCCTGAGCCTCCTCCAGACTAAACAATTCCTCGGCTGCTCCACATAAGACTTGTGCTCCAGACATTTTACCATCTTCGTGGCCCTTCTCTGGACACCCTTCAGCACCTAAATGTGAGAGGCCCAAAGCTGAACCCACTCCTTGAGATGCAGTCTCACCAGGGTCAAGGACAAGGAGATAATCACAAATAACACATTCTTTATAAAATAATTTTCTGTAAAATTGAATGTATTTGGAACCAGTGGTGAATATGAGGATTTAACATGTTCTCTTCACTCAGAGAATATAGTGCAATAATTTGAGTTAAACCCAGCCATCCTTGATGTAGGACTGGGACTCTGATCAATTCAACGATATTACCTTTTCTCTGAATTTTCCCAGTGTTTTTTCCCCAAATAAAACAAGCTATGGCACAGACCATCTTGAGAACTGACGTTAATAATAAGAAAGGAATAGCAGCCAGCTGTCACACCATATTAGATCAGATTTGTGCCTCTTCTCCCTCTGGGAAATGTTCTGAATCATAATTAGTACATAATCGGTTTGTGGTTTTAATTGAGTAGGTAGCCAAGTATCGCAAAGAAAAATGTTTTTGTACTTGACCTTTAAAAAAACAGTAAATTGAGAACAGTGATCAAACTGGTGTTCTGTCTGTTAAATCAAAGCCACCAGTTTCTCACAAAACATCTAATTTTTTTCAGGCTCATTCAATGTGCTATTTATCCACATCTTTCAGAAAGCTGTAATTATAAAAACTGAGTTCTTTCCCTCAAGAACTGTCAGTAACATCATAAAAGGAACTAGAAGCAGACATTAAGTATTTAAGTATGTTATTTTTTTCAAGAATGAAAGGAAAATACAGGATTTTGCTACTATTTCAAAAAGTTAAATCAGTAACTGGAATGGAGAATTGCATTAGGTGTCCAAAAGAGTCTTAAGGGCATTATAATGAGTTTATTCCACATTATAGTCAATATATATTTGGTCACCTGCCATTTAAATTATACATTAAGAAATAAAATGATTATACGCTCATAATATAAAGCCTAAATTTGTTTAAAACTCTTACATTAAATATAATAGGATCAAAAAATAGGAATTTCTGAAACATTATAAATTTAGTGTGAGCAGTGACTCTTCTATTGCCTAGATTCATGTCCTTTTCTTTTCATCTCAAAACCTATAATAGGAAGCAAAATAGTATAATAGACACTAAATATTTTAGTGTTTTCCCAAGAGACTTATTAATTTTCAATACTGCAAAAATACCAGTAGGTGTCTCTATTGCTCCATTATTTCCAGAGGTTAAAAAAACATAAACCCAAAGAAAAAGTGACAATAAACCCCCAACAACAACAACAACAAACCACACCCCACAGCAACCACCACCACTGCCCTGCCTCACCACAACATAACCTGCAGCATTTCATGTCTGGAAGGGACACATGGAGTGTACAGGGAAATGCAGATGATACTGTGGCTCTTCTATCTTACATTTTCCTATGGGAAGTAAAGGGTTTACTTAATGTTATGTCATTTTTATTACAGTATTATTACCATTGCCATTTGGATTATAAACAGGAAGTATTTCAGTTTGGCTCGTTTTCCTGGAATTTGTTATTCCTTGTTTTCTAAAGTTAGGACCTCATGAAAACTGTGTATCAAGCCACATCTGGTGACATCTCTCCTCAGGGTCATACTCATCTCCAAGCCCTCCTTCTAGTTTGGTTTTCACATAGCAGATCATCAGCAGTTATATTTTTCATTTTTAAAGATTAAGCTTTGATAAAGTTCTCTGAACATCTAAAGGGTTTATGACTTAAGAGTACTCATAATTACTGAATCTTTACACTACCTCTATGAAAAACTTTTTTCATGTTAGTGCCAGAAAATAAGGAGTTGATAGAATGATGAGGGCACAGCTCTTCTGAAAAAATTCTGTTTGAAGAATGAACAAGAAGCGGCACTCAGTGCCATCAGTGTCAAGAATTGTATCATCACTTTAAAAGAAATGAAAAAAATAACTAATAAAGGTGAATAAAATGGAACACAGTTGCTTTGTTCTAAATGGGCATGGTTGAAAGTTCTAATGTAGCTGACCAGAGCACAATAATGCAGTTTTTCTACATTCTTTCTCAGCTTCTTTTAGACCAGGTTTCTCCCCTGAAAACCTAAAATACTGTTAGAAACTACAGAGGAAAGGAGGACAAAAATAAAAAAAAGAACTTATATTGGGGGAAAAAAGGTTAAGTGTGCCTTGATGCAGCATGAAACTTCAAGAGGCAGTTAAAAATAATCCAAAAACCCTATTGAGGCTCAGGGCAGCACTACACTTTTACCTTCCCTTTATTCTGTACATCTGCTTTTGTCTACCTAGAAGTAGTCTGCTTGAATAGAAAGCAGAGGCACCCTAGATAGTATTCAGGCTGTAATATTGCATTTCTAATTTTCTCTAAGAAAACAGAGATATTATATCTAATAGTTAAATATATGGGTTCTTGTTAAATATTTGCATTGCTGCTTGGGAATACCATTGAACTCAAAGGGCATTTTGAATCAGGGAGTATTTCAGGACAAGGTCTGCATACAGTTACTGTCCCCAACACTTTGTCATTGATATGGCACAGTGAAAGCAAAACGTCAAACAATCAGCAGTGATAAAAGACAAAGAGTACAAAGAACAAAATATAACTTAATCTCCTTCTCACATAAAATCACATTCTGAATTAATTTAAATATTTTATTTTGGCAAAAATGTCTTATTCTTAGCTCCTCTTATGTGTGAAGCCATTTAGATACTCCATTTTTTTGTTATTAATTCACTTCTCTTTTCTTTTATAACTAGAGACAGAAAGAATAGAGAAAGATCTTCAGAAAGAAATACAAACATAAAAACACCTTAAATACAACTATGTTTGCCTCTATGTCAAATACCTAAGTTTTATCAATTTACTTGCATGAGGTACAGATAATTTAAATGATGTGTGGGTATAGCACACCATAAACAAACAAAGCACAAAACAAGAAAGGAAGAAAGAAGTCTAAGGATCAGTTAATTGCAATATCTAGGAACAAAGGCAGTGGAACCTTAAAGTTCACTCAGTCTTTTTAAATCATAACACAGTTATCAAGGAATGTGATAGTCAATGACATTGCTCCACAAAGTGTCAAATATTTTTGCTGCCACCAGAAGGGCAACTGCTTCAATTTGAGCTCTCAGGTTCTTATTTGGTGAACTCGTGATTTTTAGCTGTAGGTAGTATAGCTGACATTTGATTTTGACTGACATTATAACAACACAAAATATTCTCATACTGTTGGCATATTCATAAATGTTATTACAAATAAATAACATAAATATGGATATTTATCATAACAAAAAATACTCTTTGGATTTAAAATGAGTTGGGTTTTATCTATTCAAGATCACATACAAGTGCCTAATAACAATTGAATTCCATTCTGAGACAGCTTCGAAATAAAAAAAGCCCCTGAAATTATTACCTTAAACTACTGCAAATGTAAGAATATAGTCATATCGTTTCTTTTATTGCACAGTCCATGAAATGAAAGTCAATTTTTTCAAATGTAATTTATCTTAATTATCACTTTCTATGGAACTTTTTTTACTAGAATTATACAAAAAACTCTTATTTCCATAATAAGTGGGAATATATTGTGTTTTAAAGCAGGCAAACATAAATCTTTCTTAATAGTTCAAAGAGTGTCAGGCAGGATGACTTTTCAGATTGTGGTAAAAAAAAGTAATCAAGACATAGAACCTCGCAAATAAGCATTCAAGACTTTGGAGCCCTATGAAACTATAAAGTGTCCTGTCACAAGTCTATAAATTTCTATTCTTAGTTATTTATAAGCGTCCATGTCCCATGGCTTTATTAAACAAGAGATCCAGTATTTGATGGATATATAGACATTTAAGTAGTCTAGAATGGGAAAAATATATGCTGTCCCTCTAATATACAGATGCAACTGTACAAACATATCCACTACATGCAGAAATTATTTCCACAGCTGAATAGACATTGTATTTACTTTCCTTTAGAAGGACATTGTTTATCCATATTTACAATTATTCATACAGAAAGAAAATAATTACCTCAGTAGTTAATTTTGTAGTTAATATTCAATACAAAATGGAATATGTTTTTATTTAACACATTCATCAGCCAGAATGTATAAGGTTCTCTTTCCATATCTTGAGCTGTTTTTTTTACAGTGGTTAAAACAAAAGTAATGCTTAAAATGCAATGACTAAACTTGAAGTACTGGGTTTTTTTCCTTATGAACCTCACCTTTGCTAAAATAAGCATATCAAAACATCTGATTCTTTTAAGGTCCTATCGGAATTTATTTTACAATTTATGAAGCATCCTAGTATATAGATGTGCCGGATTGGCCAAAACCCAGGCTTAAAGGCACAGAATTCATCTTCTGGACATAGAGTGCTGATAGGGGATACACATCATAAAGTCACCCCAAGACATTAGAGAATCACAGAATTGTTAGGGTTGGAAGGGACCTAAAAGATCCTCCAGTTACAACTCCCCTGCCATGGGCAGGGTTATCATTCCACAGACCAGATTGCTCAGCACCCCATTCAACCTAGCCTTGAATACTCGAGGCATCCACAGCTGTCCTGTGCAATGTGTTCCAGTGCTTTACCACCCCCTGAGTAAAGAATGTCTTCATAACATTTGATCTAAACTGTCCCTCTCTCAGTTTAAATGCATTGCCCCTTGTTCTGTCACTATCTGCCTGTGAAAAAATCTCTCTCCCTCCTTTTTATGAGCCCCCTTCAAGTACAGAAAGGCTGCAGTGAGGTCTGCCTGAGCCTTCTCTTACCCATGCTGAACAACCCCAATTCTCTCAGCTTGTCTTTATAGGAGAGGCGCTCCAGACTTCTGATCATCTTCAGGGCCCTCCCTTGAACCTTCTCTTAGAGGTCCACATCTTTCTTGCACTGAAGACCTCAGGTCCAGATGCAGTATTCCAGGTGGGATCTCAAAAGGGTAGAGTACACGGGTAGAATCACTTCCCTGGAGCAGCTGGTCATACCTCTTCTGATACAGCCCAGGGAACAGTTGGCTTTTTGGGATTTGAGTGCACACTGTTGGCTCATGCCATGGCTCATCCAGGTCCTTCTCCACAGAAGTGCTCTCAATGATTTCTCCCAGTCTGTACTCATGTTTGGGATTGCCCCAACCCAGGTTTAGCACCCTGTACTTGGACTGGTTGAATTTAATGAGATTTCCATGGGCCCACTTCTCATGTTTGTCCAGGTCCCCCTGGATGGCACCCTCTTCTTCCATTCTTCTACTATCCTGCCTAGTGTCATCTGCAAACCTGATGAGGCTGAACTCGATCTCACTGTCTGTGTCATTGATGAAGACAGTGAAAAGCACCAGTTCCAGGACAGAGCCTTGAGGGACACCACTTGGGGCATATCTCCAACTGGGCATAGAGGCATTGACCATAACTCTCCGGCTACACCCATCCAGGCAATCCATTATCAATCAAATCCCTGTCCCTCCAATTTTGAGATAAGTATGTCACGTGAAACCTTACCAAAAACTTTACAGAATTCTAGATACATGACATCACTCAGTCTTCCCTTGTCAACCACTGCCATTGCTCCATCACAGAGAGCCACCAGATTGGTCAGGCACAATTTACCCTTTGTGAAGCCATCCCAACTACCTTGGATTACCTCCATGTCTTTTATGTGCCTGAGCTTAACTTCTAGGACGATGTGTTCCACGATCTTCCCAGGCACAGAGGTGAGGCTCACAGGTCTGTTGTTCCCTGGATTTTCCTTTCTCCCCTTTTTAAATATCACCATGACTTTTCCAATATGATGGAGAGTGGCTTGGCAACAATATCAGCCAGTTCCCTCAGGAGCAAGTTTCACAGATTTTGCTTTATGAATGCTGAACTGATTGCTGGGAGGTAGGGGGAAGAAAACATTTGGGTTTGTGATAAATGGCAGCCTTACACCTTTTTTCATCCACAATTTGCTGCACAAATACCTATTTCTGCAAAGGAGAGGGCCTGGTCAGCACAGGGAACACGTCTGTGTGCTTTGCCTTCACTGCTGCTGGCTGTCACTTCACAGGAACCTTTGCAGAGTCCAATCTTTCCCATGGAAACGCCCTGTAGCCTGTGGGGTTGTAGCATCAGAGTGCATCTAGGCAGCAAGAAGGGAATCAGCTCCATGAATCCAGACTGTCGCATCTCTAAGGGCAAAAAAGAAAAAGGAACTGATTGCAGAATGAAGTAAATACAAAAAAAAAAAAAAAAACCCAAAAAAAAAACCAAAAAAACAAACAAACAAAAAAAAACCAACAAAAAAACCCCAAAGACCCATCAAGCCAAAATACAGAGGGCATGGCAACAAGATGACCTTTTGAAGACTCTTGACTGTATGGATTTAATTCAAGAATGAAGGACACCAAAACTTTTTAAACTAAAAGTCAAGATACAAGGTAACAGCTTTCCCTGCAAGTACTTTGGGTAATTAAATGTATCCTTGCTACCTCTAGAAAGAATTTCTGTCACATTTACTCATATGAAAGCATTTTTACTAGATGTCGGTTATAGATAAAATATTTAGAGTTAGAGAAGTTAGATCATGAGAGATCAAATTTAGCCTAACAGTAGCCTGGAACTATTCTAGAAAAATTTATGGAGATGTATAACTGACTGGAAGTCTTGTTAATGTGTGTTTCAGTGTCTGGCCACTCCACTGCCAGACTGTTTAACTCTTCTTTTTGGGAGGTAACAAGGCAGGACTGGACTAGCAGATCTTGCAGCAAACTGGTAGATATTTTAATCTTCAAAACACTGTGTTGCTTGAGGAACGTTTACTGTTCAGTTTTCCCCCTGAAACTCAAAACATTGTTCTGAAAAGGCACATTGTGCTAGAATTAAACACATGATCAGAATGATCACTTTTCAGGAGGCTGAATGTATGAAGGGGGCTGGCTTCAGTGAAGCCATTATTTTGGAGTATTCTCAGCTTTTCCCTGCCCCAGAGGTACCACTCTTTCAGAGGTGCCTCTTCAGAAATACTTACTGCTAGTCTGAAACGTGACCTCCAGGCTGATGACAAAAATTGCTGGTTGTTGCACAGTCTTATCCTATCCTTAACTTAATTTCTGACTTGTGGGTTTTTTTTCCAAAACCAAGAATCTGCTGTGTCTCAGAAGGAGAAGATGAAAGAGTTACATGAGGGCACACAGAAGACTTCTGTGATGTTAAAGAGAATGTACAAATTATGCAACAGAGAAAATAAATTCTGCTAGAAATGCTAAACAAAAATGAATGAGCTGTTTGGCTGTCTTTAATGTGGCTACTTGTTTCATATGAAATTGTATTATGGGATATGGTATTAGGAAGCAATGAGTGTGATATCCCAAACATGAGTGTAAATATTTCATGGTTGTATTGAGACCTACAAAACATTCACAAAAACCCTACACCTACATTGTTAATAATAGTTTAAATAATATACATTATGAAATATTACTTTGATTTTTACTATTTGTAAAAAGAAATTTGGGCTAGACTAATACAAAAAAAGTTATCATGAGATAGACATGTTTATAAAATATACAGTATAAGAAATACTTAATATCTATTTAACTCCAGTACAGCCTATTCTTTATACTTCATCTGATTTCAGATACTGAAGTTTCTTCCTTATTTCTTTTAAACATGGGGCCCTCATCTTCTCTGTTTTGGGTTCTTTTTATTTATTTTCTGTAACAGTTTTGAGAAGATTCTACTTTTTTTGTGGCAAAGTGAATTATGACAATATCACATGGGTACTTAGTCAATTCCATTAACAATTTGCTTTCAGCACAGTATCACTCACTTTTCTGATATCACACTCATTTTGTATATTTAGTGTTTCATCAAGTTTGTAGCAATCATATTGTGCTTTTATTGCCTAAAAAATACCATAGTGTCAAATCAAAACATTTCTGAAAAAAAGACAGATCAACTAGCTGAACGAGAGATGTATCAATACCATCTGTAAGAAAGTCTTTGCTCTTCTAATAAATTAATACATTTATTAGCATGTCTCAATAACTTTTAACATCCAAACAACAATAATAATTATTATAATAATCAGGTATTAAAAAAACCTTTTTTCTAGCCATCAGATTACATGAGTAACTCTGCGAAGACAAAAATTTCTTACTGTTTTTTTACTTGACCAAACACTTTCAAAGGCAAAAATCTCCTTCGCTTTGTTTATTTCTCTTGTCTGGATTTTTAAAAGATCATGACAATAATGGTGTCTATTTTGACTATTGTGTGTTACTTTTTCTAGGGAGAGGAAACATGGTCCTTTTGCAATATAAATTACTACCTTCAAGTACAGAGGGCATTTCTAGCAGAATTTTTATTTAAAATAAATATTTTTCAGACAGAAGCTTGAGTTTTCAGACATTCATGAGTAGGAAGTGAATAATCCTTTAACAGCACAATATACACATATTATTGAAAAAATTCAAATACTTTACTGTGTCAATGGATAACGTGAATTATGCTCCAAAAAATCTTCAGGTTGCCAACAGATGAATCAAAAAAAACTTCAAAAAACCTGTGTCTTATAATAATTAGAGGTTAATATTAATAATTAGAATAATTATAAGAATAATTTGAGATATTATTTCCTAGTATTTATGAGTGGAATTCTCTAGCAGTTATCTTTATCCCAAGCACTGTGGTCAGCTTGCCTTTCTACATATAGAAATAAGTATCTCTGAGATAAAATACTTGTATTTTAGAGTTTAAAAAACACTTCTCCTTATTAATTATGAGAATCATAGGAGGTTTAATTTCATTTTTGAGATATAAGTGTTGGGAAAAATTCCCTTTTGTTTTGATTTAACAATTTTTCCATTGTGTTACTTCTTTATGAGTTTATTTTCTTGTTTATTTTGTTGGGTTTTGGTGGTTTTGTTGAATATAATTAGAATTAATAAATTACAATAATGTTTTATCTCATATTAATCTATCCATAGCAGGCTGGAAAATTTTAAAGTATTCACATAGGATTCCACTGTGCTTTTGTTTTGTGTGGGGCAAGAAATCAAAAAACACTTAGTAATAAGAGAATAAAGACCGCTCAGTTAAGAAGAACAAGGACTATTGAGACAAAGTAAGAGAGACGTAAGAAAGTTTCTAACATGTAACCAGTAGAAAAACCACAGTAGTTTGTAGAAAAAATTTTTTAGACAAGCACTTGATTTAAAGCAAAAAGGCTGATGGGAATATTAGGAACATGATCACTTATATTATTGGTTAGCAGATGCATGAATAGTTATACTATTGGCCATCCAAGTACATGATATTCTAATCTGATAGTGAAAATGTCATAAAAGCGATATACATTTTAAATAAATGTTTCCTGTTATACCACAACTGGTTTTGTTTTGTTTGCTTGGGGGTTTTGTTCAATTTCTTAAATTCCCTTTTCAGAGAATGGTATAATCAAATCTAGTTTTAATTTTGACAATTCTTCTTTTGTTGATTAACTATTGTCTGCCAATCATTTAAAGCCTAGGAGATAATTTTAGGTACTATCTCTTCCATTTGCTTTCTTGTTTATTTTCCTTTCAGAACTTTTTTTCTACCATTTTTCAACATGATTTTTTTTCAGTAGCAAGAAAGGTGGGAGGAAAGAAAAGAAATAGTATTCCCATTCTCCCAAACTTCATGTAAGAATTTTCCTTGAAAATTGCCTATACGATGCTTCCAAAAACTTGAAATGGAAGTGGGTTACCTAATGTATATGGAAGTGATTATTAGTTTTATCCTTATGAGAAGAAAGCAGTAAAACAAGAATGAAGGTCATCCAGAAAAATTTAATGTTTAAGGAAAAGAAAGAAAATGAAAAAAAAAAATACAAGCAAGGCAACAGAGGCAGAAGAGGACATCCTTCTAATGCACAAGATTGCTCTACAAATAACAAAGCCATTTTCTTTTCTATTCACAAGCAGTTTTGGCAGTTTCCTGACAGACAACATTGCATTAACTGCTTTTATCATAGGAAAGGAAAATGACAATGTTGATATAGCACTCAGAAGAGGTGATATCTTGCAAGGACAATATCCTGCTTATATTCATCTGTACAGGAGAAAAATATATTAAAAGTCCTTCTAGTACATGGAAAACAATCAAATACTGAAGCTCCACTGAAAGATAAATGTCTGGGCAGAACTCCTCTCCCTCCTCCATGAATAAAAACCATGAATAGCTGAAAAGATAAAAAAAAATGAACCCTGCAATTCCTAGCTCAATATATAAATGAGACATAATAACAGTCTTAAGGCCCCAACATAGTGCTGTCGTCTAATATTTTTCAGTGCTAAAGCCAGACTAGATCTGTAGTCAGGACTTTGGACTAGAAAACATGATATATCTTGGGATTATGGATTCTCACTGAATATGTGCCAGGGCAGGTTTAGGTTGGATATTAGGAAAAGGTTCTTCCCCCAGAGGGTGTTTGGGCACTGGAACAGCTCCCTAGGGAAGTGGTCACAGCACCAGCCTGACAGAGTTTAAGAAGTGTTTGGACAACACTCCCAGGCACGTGGTATTATTCTTGGCGATGTGTGTGGTGCAGGGCCAGGAGTTGGGCATTCATGATCCTTGTAGGTCACTTCCAACTCAGGATATTCTATTAGTGTATGATTCACTACTAGAAATTTCCTAGTTTTAAAACTTGCTGTTTGAATCCAGTTGATATCTCTTTTAGAAGCTTAGATATGCTATGCTTTTTATTGCTCAATCAATTATTTAGAAACTGTCCATGTAAATAGTTTTAATTTTTAGAAGTTCCCAATTCACACCTATGCATTTCACACTATCACAGATGTAGAATAAGATAATTACAAGAACTGGTCTCTGAGGTCTTCCTCGAAGCCTTCTGAGTACTGAATTAGTCTCTAGTGCTGATTTCAGGAGTGTTACCTGAATACCTGCAACCTACATCAAAGCCATATACTTCTGCAGATCTGTTTCCTTTCCCTCTCGCTGTACTGCACATCAAAATAATCTTACTTCTGTTAATTCCTTAAACTTGTCTATAAAATTGATCAGACATTGAAGCAGCAAGAGAGTTAAAGGTGATTTGGAATTTACTAAAAATGTACTTGGAATAATTTGGTGAATTACTAGAAAAAGATTCTCTGCAAGAAACAGTAGAGTCAAAGTAAGGTTAAAGTGAAATTGATCACAGTAAGAAGTATCACAAGAAGTTTTAAGAAGGACATTTAGACCATTGTCTTCCTAGGAAAACCTAAAAAGTCACAGATCATCGTCTCTGTGGTTTGATTTTGCTTACAAAAGTATAATCTTAAAGTGGAATTCAAGTGGAGGTGCATACTCCAGTGAAGTATATTAGAAGACTATGCCGTGCACTAAATCATTCTGTGACACCAGCGTTTGTCACAGAAATCTTTAAAACAGAATTCTACTAGAATGTTATTATTTTCTGACAAGGAAGTAATAGAAATATTTAAGTTACATATTGGTTAAAAATTTTAATTATTTGGTATATTTCTCACAGAATAATTCATAGTACACATTTTTCAGAATTATTTTTTTAAATGGCTCTTTTAATATTAGTACAGAATTTCTGTCTGAAAAACTTTTCAAATTATTGAAATAATTTGTGTGTCTCCTGTTTGCTCCAAGTAAATTGCTAGATTTTGTTAATAGCAGAACAAATAAAATACAATTGGAAGAGTTATCTAGTAGAATTGGAGAAAATTTTAATTAAGAATTATTGAGATCAAGTTCATAATTAACATATGACAGGTGTTATTTTTCCCTTAGTGACTGAATTCAGAAAATATTTGTAGTAAATCAGTGTTTCAGACATTGAGAAGAGTAATGAATCCAATGTGCATGTGTTTCTTGTCTATTAATACATTGATTTCATTAGATGCATGCTACAAATTTATTTTTTTAAATAGCTAATTAAACTAATGAATTGAATTAAATTAAATACTCAATATTTTCATCCAATATTCTGGGGAATGCTCTGTAATAGTTAGATTTATGTCAAGAGAAAATATTTGACAATATGCTAATTAACAAAATGCAAGTGACATATATTAAATAAAGCTCTTAAGAAACACTGTTACATATTTTAACACTATTCTTTAAGACTTGTGTTTTCCTAAATATCTTTTTTCTGTGGGGATAGATTAGTATTTTCCTTTCTTTGTCTCCTGAAATTTGGCTTGTTTTCCTCAAAACTAGAATTTAATAAATTTTTGTAGTATTTATTTCATGTTTAAAAAAGATAAACAATGTTAAAATTTTGTGTAATAATGAATTCATGGTAAGATTTGTGCTGCTATAAATATGCCTGCTCTTGAGTCTGAGGTATAAACTTGTGATCCATCACTACAGCACAAAACATTGTAACTGAGCAACTGATCAAGATATCTGCAAGTAAGTGAGAAACTGAGGCTTCTAAAAAAAATAACCAACCTAGAAAATAATGCACACCAAAAAAACCACATGTAATTTTTGCAGTAGCAGTAGACCTATCTGTTTAATCAAACTGGAAAGGTAAACTAAAAATCTAAGCCTCCAAAAGAGGTTTGCAGTCAATGAAACCCTTATCCTACATATATTATATATTATATTATATATTATATCATAAGTTATATATCATAAGTTATATATTATATCATAAGTTATATGTTATATTATATTTTATATCTGTTCTAATGAGAAGAACCTTAAAAATTGTGTGCAGGGTGGGGTCTTTGGGTTGTTGGGGAGTTTTTTTGAGGTGCAGGGAGCCTTTACAAGAATAATTTATGATATCAAATAATTATTACAAAGTATTCTAGGAAGGAAAGGCAATGATTTAGCACTCAGGGAGTGTAGTTTTTGTTAGGAATAAGTGGTATAAAGGGGAAAAAAAACTGTTTTAACAGCTTAAAACACCATGACCTGTGTTCAGAGGAATGCTAAACAAAGGCACTTTCTCATGAGTCCAAAATGAAAAAAAAAACAGTTGACTACCTTTCTCAGTTTTCAGAAATTACATATTTGTCCCATTTCCCAGTCAGAACATCATGATTTGAAAGGTGTAGTGTTCAGCCTGAGTTTGCCCTCTGCAATTTTCTTTCAGATGATCAGGTATGAAGTAATATCAACCATGAACAAATAAAATTTTTTATTATAGCAGATACATACCTACCTATGTCCTTCTCTGCTTAAACTGGAAGACATGAAAATTACAGGATATATCTTGAAAAAATTGCTGTCAAACCAGGAAATGTTTTTATTTCTGTTTTATCTATGCTGTGCCTACCAGGCTTTGGGTGGTATCTTGTAAGTGTAATAATCCATTTGCAGTTTTGTGCTGCAGCTACCTGATAGCAGTGGTAGCTGGTAGATGTCTATCAGGGTTTGCACTTGCAACATGCTCCCTTGTACTTTGCAAACACATTCAAGAGCTGCAACATTACTTAATTGTGTTTACGATAAGGAGAGCAGGTAGAAATTGCTGAAACCTTCCATTCTAAGACATTTCTTCAGCTGATAGGAACTCTGCTACATTTCAGGACAGAAGTTCTATGGGATATACATTTTTCTGAACATAAATTTAGTTTTCATGATTTCATAATTTCAGGAAAAGCTGTTCAGTTAGACTGAATTTGGGGCAAATTTTCCCATGTAAAAGAAACATTAAAAGGTTTATGAAGGATTCTTTGGGTACATGCTTGAAATATTTGCTTGCATGTCTGGCTGTGTTTCAGAGGAATGGTGGCTAGTAGAAGAAAAGTACATTTACTTATGCAAATTATGCAAAGTTATATTTGACCAGGTTATGGCCACCTACAAATGCAGTTGCATATTTAATTTATCTGAATATTTAGAGGTAACTGATTTATCCTTGGTGTTTTCTATTCTTGGTGGAGCACACTAGCAAATCAGCTTTCTTCTGAACTGCTGCTTCTGCCTGGCATGCAGCATTACACATAAACTGGGAGCATGGAGAGCACTGGTATTCCCAGCACCCTGCCTTGGTCAGGCATGCAGCTGGAAGTGGAGGGAGTGCTCAACTGGAGTACAGAGGGGTAAACAAAGAGCATGATAATAAATACTCACTTTTGAGCTGAGGCGAAGGCTTTTCACATTTCTGAATGCAGGACTATGCAACCTTCATGTTCTATAAATGTGGTTTTGTCACTTTTCATGATCTCTGCCAATATCAGAGGGATGCATTTCTAAATATGTGGATTTTCAAAGTCACATTAAAGCTTTTTAGATGTCAAGTTGAAAGTAAATGAAAATATAGTTTTGACTTTCCACTAAACTCTGCATTTAAAAATCAAGAAATTAGAAAGTTTATGCTAATAATACAGGAACATACTTTTTAAAATGTTAGAGGAAATACATATTTAGATACTCCTACCTTGCTTATGGAATGTTGGGCACCTTTATAGATCTTTATGGACACCCAACTCCATTGATTTCAGAAATATTTTTGTTGCCCTGATGAGACAAGTGATGAGTGAGATCATTTACTGAGACATACTTGCAACTTAAAGGTTATAAAGTAGAGCTTCAGAAGCAAATAGAAGTGTTGCTTCCTTGACCAGGGTGATGCTGACCATGCATTTCAGTCTGTGCTGAAGTATTGTCCACATTGCTATGATAAAATATTCTTGCTGGTTTTTTACATGATTTAGTATTCACTCTGAAAACGGCTATAAAGATCCAAGGTTTCCCAGTCATTACCAAAGTGAAGTAGAGATTTCTTCCCAAAATCCTTTTCTTCATGCCTCCTAGAACTCTCCTAGAATTTTGCTATAGCCACCTCGTTCATTTCATTTTCTGATTCCATGTTTTCTCTCATAATGAAAGTTAGATCTGGAACATGGATGTTTACAGACACATAGAATTTAAATGTTCTGTGTATATTTATACAAATATGTACTAGTTTGAAAACAAACCAGTGGGAGACTCCAAGTCAGAACTATAATTTAATAGGAAAATTAAGATAAAGGCAGAAAACACTGGCTTAAACTGACAGAGTCAGGATATGACCTGACACCCTGTTGGTCAGGGTGGTGGTAGCAGTCCGATTAAATGGTGGCTGCAATCCGGTTGAAGTGATGGATGTGGTTCTGTTGAAGCAGTGATCCTGTAGAAGGGTCTGGTCTTCCTCTGAAGGTCCAGTGGTGGTTGTGTAGCTCTTGTCCTCTGGGAATCCAGCAGGTAAAATGCCTGTAGTGTTCCAAACCTCAGATTATATCCGGGTAGGAATGCTTGGTTCCTCCCCTCCCCCCGGGCAGAGCATCTCACAGTGGGATGATGTAATTTTATGAGTCAAGCAGTGAGACTTGATGGCCCATTAGCAGAAGATATCCCCCAGAGGGAGTCATCAGGGATGTGTCATGAAAGAGACAAAGAACACTGCCCCACCTGGTTTTAACAGCTTGTGAAGATGGTGATAGAATACATACTTTTGGTTACATCTTACATTGCAATCTAAGACACTACCACAGAAGCTTTGTATCATACAGCCAAAAGGAAAAGTGGTAGCATCAGTCTCAGCTGATGTGTGTTTATAATGTCTGCAAGAAGCATTCTAATCCTTATCCTCAGCTGTGATATTCATATCAACCAGGTCTCCTCTTGGGCCTTGCCATGTGTGACTCATTTTTACATTTGCAACTGTGCATGACAATTTAGGCCATTCCCTTGCACACCTGTTGTTCCTAAATTGCTGGCATGTGCTGGTGACACTACCTACTCCCCAGTGTGTGATGACAATGATGATAACAAAGGACCCAGATAGTGACAAAAAAGCTAGACAATACTTATCTAAATTCTCAGCCTCTTCCAGTTCTTGAGATCCTCATTTGTTCTGTTCCAGTTTACTAACACTGTACAGAAAAAACAACACAAAATCTACAGGCTTGTGTTTCTTGAGTGCTTTCATTTGACATGCAGAGACGTCATCTCACAGTTCAAGGATTAAGGGCAATATCATGTTCTGACCCCATTCCTTATTATCTTTTTCTTATCTTATTTCTTAATTGGGATCATTATTCTGCCTTCCCTACAGGAGTACTTCCAAGCTTCTTGGGCTCAGAACAGGTAGGAATTATTATCAGGGACAAATGAAAGAACTGCAAGAAATTATACCTTCATGCATGAGCACTTTATTAAAAGAGGCTGTAAAAAAGTTTAACATTAATACAAAGATGAAAAGCACTCTAAAGCTATATGCCACATCAAATTCATATACTCACATGTATGTGTAAAATCCAGTCAATATTAATAACCATATACACAGAAAACTATCTTACACACTCTTGTTTCTAAACTTCACAACAAAAAAAAGTCAATTGAAACTCAATGGACTTTAAATCAATCTAGAAATAAAACAGAAAAGGCCTGGGGGTTCCACTGTCAAAACCAGTACATGATTTTCATATTCTCTGCAATCTTGTCAGTCATTGTAATGTTCTCTTCACTCACCAGGGTTCTGACATCACAACTTAATTACTCATAAACTTTCTTTGGTCAAGGTAATCTTTAAGAGCCTTTTTAATCTTCTGTTGAAATGGAACACAGATATTAATCTCTGGAATATTAGAAACTGGTCTGCATGCACAAATTTTTGACTTGTCCTCAGCTGGTATTTTAAACCCCAGAGCAAAGATGAAGGATGTAACCAAAAAATAAGAAATTTTACAAGCTTGTTTTCAGATAAAGAGTTCAGCAGTACTTAAAACACAAAATCATATTCCGAATGTTGAGAAAGGAAACAGTTTTTATTATCTCCTACTCATGAGAAAGGGGAAAAAATAACCCAAATACTTTCTCACAGTGGGAAAATCCTTCCTTGAAATTTTTTCAGCTCCTTATTGGGTCTTAATTTCTGCAGAAGAACTTTTAACTAATACCAGAATTTACCCCTTGCAGAAATAAAAATACATCTTCCTAGATAGTATCTCTTGCTACTAAAGCAACCTAATTAGATAAAATGTTGCTTGACAATAAAAATGAAGACTGATTTTCTTTTCTTTTCTTTCCACAAATACATGCAAGAAATACATACTTTAAAAATGAAAATGTTGTTTCTGTTACTTCTTTTACCAACAACCCATGAAGCAACAGATCAGGGTAACACTGTGCTGGAGGTCTACAGGCTCTAATATTGTGGTTCTGTGCCTTATTCCGATTACCAGTCACATGAAAGTGCTGATCAGTCATCATTTCTTGCAATATCAAACAGAATTCCTATGTGAGTCAATAGGATGATCTTCTTTTCATTTACTGAGAGGATAACATTCATTAGAAAGAGAAAGCCTTTCTTAATTAGACCACTCAGTTCTCTCTCTCATCACACATAAGGCTATTAGCATTTACCACTTGAAAGTAAGTGATAAAGACACAGTTTCCACCAGGAAAATGTTGAGGCAAAGTATATCTTGAAAACTGACTGATTTTGAACTAATTTTTTATAACGTTCAGTGAGCTCTTATTCTCTGAAAAAGGCATATGGATTACTAGTTTTACATATGTTACAGCCTGGTTTGTTGACTCTATCAAATGTAGACCCTCATCTGTCATTTAACAACCATCTGGTGTCTGTTGGCAAAGCATCACTTCATCATCTGTAGAATATTGTTTATGTGAGGACTCTGGTCCTAAAGCAAATCTAGAGATATTCATATATTCAGCATGACCACGTCTTTTTTTTCTCTTGCTGATCTCAACTTTGTGGATCATTATTGATATATGAAGTGTCATTTTCAAGTAGAAACATATTTAACTGTCCTTCAGACCCTGGGGCTTAAAATTAGATACTTATGTCCATATTTAGGTATGCAACAAGAAGTCTGTTTAGGATTAAGAGAACCAATCAGCATATGTCACTCAGATAGACTCCAGCCCAGGTTTTCAGGTGCTCATGTGTCTTCACTTTGTTAAGCAAGTCTTGTAGGTGTTCAATAAGGTAATACATCTATAATGCTAAAAGTGAATTGAAAGTTTTAATTTTAAAGAACAGCTCTTAAAGCTATTTGTTATACTGATTTTCCCTACACTAACAGCCTTTGACAAGTGCCTCTCTAATTTTCTAATTTGCTTTGATTTTATATTGCTGTCTAATAGAATATCAGTAAGCCATCAGAATCAGTGGAAAAGAAACAATAGCCTCCCAAAATTTGATTTGATGCCAAATTTTGAAATTCTATATGCAAGTACAATAAGACAATTATGATGAGTTTCTGCCAAGTGTAGATTACTGTACAAACATTTTGAAATAATATCAGTGTTATAATAAAGGAGAGCTTCTGACATCAGATTCTTTTTAGACGTTTAGATACAGTCATTGAATGTATTGGGGATTTTTTTGTTTCCCGTCTGGGGCCTTTGGTTGAGAGTTGCTGGGATATTAAAGCACAATCACAGTCTGTTTTCTCCAGTGTGTAATTTTCTCAGAAAATCTTGGGCAACTCTGTTGATTTTTCAGTCATTCTAACTGTGCTCAAAGATGACAACGTAAGTGCTTGCAGGCAGACTCAAGGAGTTGTTAAGCACAAATTTTGTCATGTGGAATTTTCTAGCTTTGGGAATATGCAAAAATATGTCTTAGGTACATTTGAAACCTATTATTTGTCACATTCAATGTTCTTCTGAAAAATGAATTATTCTGTTAGCTATTCAATGCCTGCAGTTCTTTGTCTTTCGTTCAGATATATAACATAATCAGAACTCAGTTGTCACAAGTAAGCAGATGAATGTTTGTGTGTGGGTTGTAACTCTAATAATGTGCCTACCCTGCAGTCGAGAGGACTTGTGTATGGGTGGTGCTGTCATTATTGTATCTATAGAAAAGTAAGGCACCATATGTACTAGCTGCTCAAACTGATTTAGTAGCTTCTGCTGAGTTTGGCTACAGTACTATGAGTAGTTAGATGAAATAATTTAATTGTTATTCTTAGCTTACATCTTTCTGCCACCTCAATGTACTTCTGTACTAAGAGTTACTAACTGCACTTTAAATTACTGACTTTTGATGCTTAAACTCTCTTGGGGTGGAAGACAGAGAAGATGTCTAATTTTAAATAGCTGGAAAACCTTTTAGTTCTCCTCAGTTCTTATGCTTTATTTTCATGTTTAAAGTTCTCAGAAAGGTTGTCCTGGGTAACTGAGAATATTCCTAAGAAATTACTTTTTCTATCTTTATCTGCTTAAAGACATATATTTTTTTAATGCTTTTTGTGCTAAGGTAGATTATAACAAAGCAATCACTGTGTTTTTCCAAAGTAATTTCATGAATATTCATGAAGAAATAAACTGTTTCCTGACCTTTGGCATTGCATATGTCCTGCTTGCTTTTGGATTAGCTAAATACTGAATAAGAAATGAGAAAGTTCTTGTTCAATAATGTCACCCGGTATTAAGTGTTCAGAGGTTGGAACACTGTTTGCTAAAATGAAGTTTTGGGTGAACTTAATGAGGAGCACAGTTTAGGAGTGGACTTGAGGTCAACCTCAATACCAGACTTGCCAGCTTTCCTCATTCTCATTCAAGGCTGGTGCAATCTATGTTTAGCTTTGATACAAGGTTGCACTGCTTTGGATGTGAAGGGAAACCTCAGACAACAGGGCAGATTTAGTTACAGATAAAGACAAATTTTTAAGAGTGCAGGTATCCACTCCTGTGAAATGTGTGTGTTTCGTGGCATTGTATACCAGGCTGCCATACCTTTATTTGCTTGTTTCATTATAACTACAGTAGGTGAACACCTCTGAACTGAGAAGATGATTTAGACTTCTTCCTGGAAGGACCTTGGGGGCAATTGCTAAGGGCAATAGCTCCAGACACAAAGTCAAATAGGATTATAGACACACTGAATTTTGTATTTTGGCTTGGTCTCAGGATTTGAATCCTTTATGATCTGAGTGATTTCCCTGAGCAATACAATTGCAATAGCAATACAAAGGCAAATTTTTACCTGTTATTTTTGAACGACTAAATTGACCCTTCTCCTTTTGCCATCTTAACTATTCGAAATTACAGTGTTTTGAGTTTAATAAAAGAAAGTAGCATCACGAATTAAACTCATGTTGTCCATAGAAGACTAAAATCTGACTTTGAAAACAATCAGCAACTGTATCTTATATATACATGTGTTACCTAGATGTTATAACTAACATATTCTCTATCTCACTAATATACTAAAATTCTATATGTCTTTGATTGAGTTCTCACCAATCAGCCAGTGTACCCATACTTGTATCTCTGCTGTTTTGTTGTTACACTGTGGAAACTCTTCTGCTGCTTTGTGACTCAGTCAGCATCTTCAACAAGGCTACTAACCAGGTTCTGTTTGTTAACTGGAGATTTATTAATTTCATTCTGAGAGCATCTGTTAGATTTGAGATTTAAGCAGAATCATGTTGAATATCTGGAACCCCACTGAACCAGCAGCTGGCTGCTCAGATGTCACCTCTGATCTCCCAGTGATGAGAGTTTTCTTGGGAACACCCAGAGAAACCATTTTTGGGTGTGCAGAAAAGTTTTTGCACAGAAACATCTATTGTGTCTGTGACCAGCTGTTGACTGAGCATAACCAAACCTAACCCTCCTGCAAATGCCCTTCCTGGCCAGCCTGGTTTCCATGTCTGACCCTGGTTTCCCCCACAGGGCCTGTTCCTGACCCCCACATGTGGGCTGACATCCCTGCCTGGCTTCATCCTGTGCCCCAGGACACTCCAGGGCTGGGGCTGCCCCAGTGCCCCCCAGCTGCCTTGCCTCTGGCTGAGCTGGTGGAATGGCCCAGGCTGCCAAGTCCTGCCCTGCCTTGCTGACACGGGCAGTCCCTGCTGTCCCCAAACCCCAGAGAGCAGCTGTCCAATGAGGCCCCCTGACTTCAAGAATTTAAAAGCGAAATATGTTAAACCTAACTCTGGAAATGCAATTGTATTGAAAGTAGTGGGTATTCAAAATTGCTTTGCTGGACATGGGTTTTTTGGAGTACAGAGTGTTGTGGGTGAAAAAGTATATAGGAACTGAAGAGGCCCTCAAGAGAAAAGGCGATATTATTCTGATGAGAAAAATGCAATTTGGCTTTTCAGGCTTAGCTTCTGATGATGGGGGACACTAACTGTATGGGAAGAATGGGTCTGGCATAGTCGTAGGGTTTGGCAAAGCATTGCGGGAGATCCTGTGTCAGACCCTGTTAAATGTGCATGCTGACGAACCAATTTTCCATTCTCCATTTAAATTAATGCTTTCAGAAATTTAAAACATAAGCAAAGTTGAGAGGACACCACACTGTACAGCTTTTTTTGTCCTGACAGAGCTTGTGAAAGATTCTAGTCAGTTTTTGAAAGCTCTAGTGCTAATTTTTTCTAATTCGTTAACTAAGAAATAACAGCTCATAAGTGCTTTTAGACATTCTCTCCGCATTAATGTGGCTCCCTGAATTCTCTGTAACATGTCACTTTCTAAGACTAGACTTTCCTTTGGGTTACAAAATTTCATTAATGGAGAATTTGAAATTATTCTCTTTACTTGCTCAAAAGCTTTTTCTTGTATTTCTGTCCATTCCCCTATGATGACTTTAAATGAGTTGGCTCAGAAGCTCATATTCTTTTCTCACAAGTGATTAAGAAAGTCCAGCACTATCCCTAAAGTTCTTTGACTCTGACATATTTATGTGCCTGAACATCTTTCTGATTTTATTCAGATCACAGTTTAGTCATTTTTTGTCAGCAAAAGTATGACATGAGGCACTTTCTCTTACCAAGCCAAAATAAATGCAAAGTCAGGTTAGCCAGATTCTGTTTAATATTTTTCTCTCTTAGTTAATTTCAGTTTCTGCTCATGATCTGTTTTTCTCAAGTAATGAAAATGTCAGCAATTATTTGTTTAACAGTCAGACAGTTTTTCTTGACCTCAATTTAATTTTCATCAAGTGATTTCTTACATGTATTGTGCTTTTAACTACACATAATTATGCAATATCTAGTAGAAAAAAAAAATCCTGGTGAAATGTCCTCTGTAACTTCTATTTCTTGTTCAGTGAACTTGAATGCAACTGTTATTTACAGTCTTATGGTAACTTTACCCCTAAGAATATATGATTTGACTAGTTTTTCCTCAAAGTTCATATTACTTTTTATTTCTTCTTTTTAAAGCTTTACAAAGAATCTGATTTCTTATTATTCAATAAGTATCACATATACTTCCACCTATTGTTCTGTACAGAATGAGTCTGCATCTTGAAAAGCAATTTTCACCTTACTTTAGGCCACATCACTGATTTATTTTTTCATGTTTCAGATACTGAAATACTCATGGAGCTTAACTTTGCCTGTACTTTCTAAATACCTTAGGTTTGTGATATAGCAATGATGAAAACCAGATAATTTTTATTTCCTTTATACGTCTTTTAAATATTTCTCTGGGGCCCCTTATATTTTTAATGTATATAATGGTTTGTTGTGAATGAGAGGCGTAGACAATTAAATAATCACTGTCAAAGAGATTGGCAAAAAGCAGGTTTTAATACAAATTTGTGAAAGTGCAATTTAACAGAATTGACTGGCAAGGCTCACTCTGTAGCCTAGTACACAGATGAAGCACACACAGAAAAATGGTGGGGAGAAGGATGCAGGATGCACCACCAAAGGGGTTTTTTTTTTATCTTCCTTCACTAAAACTACCAGGATGAGATTGTATTCTGTCTGGAATTTAGGTGATCTTTATACACTTAATGCAGGTAGATTATTATCTCTTGTATATGTGTGTGTTTCAACAGAGATGACATTCTCTTCCTTAGTCCAAACATTTTCTAGAACACCTAAGATGAGGATTTAATTTCAGTCAAAACCACACAGATATATTCTTCCAATAAGTAGTGCTTATGTTTAAGAAAGTTTTCAACAGTAAGACACAAAAGGAAAAAAATCATAGTAAATCTTCCAGTTTCAAGTATCCTGGTAATGTTGCTGAGCACTCACTATGTGCTTCTGCATCACAAATGGAATAGATGTACTAATTTACACTTTGTAAAAATCATTGCTTGCCACACAGAAATTCTTCAGGCAATTGTGATAAAAATATTAGTTTATACACCCCTTTTAATAAGCTTGGAGAAAAATCAGCTCTCATTTTCCTACTTCTTTAAAAAGTGCTTGAGTTGAGATAATCCATGGCTGTTGTTTGGTATTGCTTCAAAGCAGCTTAGAGTCCTAAAAAGTGAGTTATTCTGACTCCTTCCCCTGAGCCGCTCTCACTATTTTTTTTTTTCAGTTGTAGATTGGTGTTTTCATAAATTTTAACTTTCCACTTAAATTGTGAAGAAAAGAAATGTGAAATTAGGACTATGATATTCCTTTAATAACTATGTCACCTTACATCAAATAGGAATAATTACAGCCTGTAAAGGAACATCACTGCATCTTTCTCTCCCCTTCATTTCACTGTAACAAGTGCAAGGATGCACAGTTGCCTCATGCTCAGCTTGTTCAAGACCCCTTCTATCCTACTCTGTAAAGCTGGTACCCAGAGAGTCAGGCCCCTGCCTTTATTAATCTGCTGTAATTAGGCTCTGCATTTGCCATTTTTGAACTTCAGATGTCATCCTATTTCCCCAGCTTGATGATATCCCTCTGAAAACAGTCCCTAAAATACTAACCACTCTTCCTGGTGTGGTATTATCTGTAAATCTGAGTGTCTGCATTTCCTTACCAGGGAGATCAGCAGTGCTGTCAAACAGTATCAGACCCTTCAAGGACAGTGCCACTAGCTGAGGGTAAGCCATGGATTTAAATAGTGGCATAATGATATTTTCTCTCCCCTGCTTTCCTTCACAATGCTTCTTAACAATTGATTTTCTATTTTTGACTTGTTCTGCATGTTGAGTTTATATTTTCACGGATTTAACATTAAGAACTTTCCTCCTTGGTGGTTGTACTCAGGTCACACTGGTTTTACATGTGTACAAAAACGTTTGGGTTTTTTTTTCCTCCATTTACCTTGAAATTTCACCTGCTATATCATTGACTAATGACTCACAGGTGTACGTATTGTTAAAGTCATAATTTTTTTTTGTCCTCACACAACCCTAATGCACTTTCAATAATTCATATCTATGCTGAATTACATAAACCCAAGTGGACTTGGGACCAAGATTTCTGGTTACTGTCAAAGCTGGATAACAGCGGAACATTCATTCTGAGCTCCTTTTTCCAGTCTCTTATCCAACTGCTTATTGAAATTTCTTCCTACTTTTGACTTTGTTTACAAGCTTCTTTTTGTCCTTTATTCTTCTGTAGAGCTGTTGAATCTAAGTGAACCATCACAATTATGAAATTGTATTCTTCTATAGAATTTTGAACAGTATCATTGTTTTGCATCAAATCAATAGTAACTTTTTCTGGAGGGGCTCCCTGATTAGCTGACCCTAGAACAAACATAGTTTTAGTCTCTTGAAATGTTATCATTCAGTTTCCCAGAGTGACATTTGCCTAACTGATAGGAGGATGCTGATGCTATCCAGAAAATCTTTATTGCTCGTTCTCACTTTCTTCTCTGAGAATCTGTTAATCAGTATCTTTATCCTGGTCAGACACTCTCTAACAGTTACCCAAAAGTATATTGTCATTTAAGGCTGGTATTTTGGTCCATTAAAATTCTGTTCTGAATATGTTCATCCGTTTAAATTGAAGTTCTCTTTCTTGTCATACTAGGCTCTCACATTCATCTTTGCATTTATCGCCTCAGAGGCTGTAAACAAATTTCTGGTGCATCTATTTCATTAATGTATTCATCATGGACAAGATATTTCAGTTTGTTTTTCTTGTTTCCCCAGACACCTTATTCCTTTAGACATTTAATATTGGTATGGAAACACACTTGTCTCTGATTTGACTTGCTTATTGACATACTATTGGCATACTATTTAAGTAGCAAATATTATACTTTGCATTTTTTCCTCTACCATTCCTAATATTTTTTTGTCTTGTTGCAGAATGCAGAAATCCTTATGCATACAGTTTTGGATAAATCTCCCCCAATTGATTCTTTTCTATACCTTTTAGACTGTTATCTTTCCCGAACTCATCAGTTTCTAAGCTCAGTCGTAATTTCCCCAGTTTTAAGCATCAATAGCTTTGTTCTCAAAATAGTGATGCCAATTGTAGGGCTGCAGTAAGAACAGGACAAGATTTGTAAGATGAGGAGACTTCTGATTGAAGTGCATTCATACAAATAGCACTAGTCCTGTATCTCTAGAGCTAACATCAGGAAGAAAAATATACTTTTTAATATATTTCATACTGCGTTATTTTATTTTATTGATTACATGATATCCCAGTGTGCATGGTGTAGAGGTGAGAAATAGATGGCACAATATGTCCTTTTGTGTATCAAAATATCATATTTGGCCTTGTCCAAAAAGTTTTAAATAATGTGCTCTCTGCAGTTTTTCTTTTTCTTTTTTCTTTTTTTTTTTTTATTTTAGGTGTTGCTCATTTGTACTTTTCTTCCTTGCTTTGTAATACTTCTCTAATCTCAGTTCATATAAACCTACAGTAAAGACTGTGCAATATTTTCAATGGCATTCACAACCAAAATTCAAAAAATCTGCCTCCTTCTTTACAGAATTTTTATGCCTTTGGGGAACCTACAGTCCACAGACTTCCCTCCTCTTGTGAAGATTTTTGACAACTGACACCACACCTTGACAGAGCTGGATAGCTCAGAATATAGCTTACATTAAGACCAGTCAGGATTTAGGTACTATTTGCTCCTCTACTTAATTTTCCTGAGGGATTTCAGTCTACAGGGTTTTCTAGGATTATGTCAAAGCGTGACATCAGGACCAAATCCTCTGAAAAATACAGTGATGATTCTGCTTTCTTTCAAAAGCAGAAGGAAGAGGTATTCTTTTTTGATATAACTCCAACTACAGTACTCAGGCTTATAGCCTGCAAACCAGTATGTACAGCATTGCCATTACTAGCAACAGGCCACTGACTTTTGCACTGAATTTTTTCATTTTTTTTTTAGTTTCTTTGCCTGCAGCAGCATCTTTTCTTTTTTTTTTTAATTTATTTTGCTTATCTTTTTATGGTATGAGCATAATTTTTTCATGAAGTAATAAGGAGTAATTGTTTGGTAGAGAATGAAATGTGAGGCCTTGACAATAAAAGTGAAACAGAGACCTCCATGGTGCAGAGAAGTATAAGAATGAGATGATAAAAAAAATGTACACTTAAGATTGAAGCTATGAAAAATTCAACAGTAGTGAGCTATTGTGGTGCAGATTTGGGAGCTGGACAGAATTGACTTTACAGTGGCTAAAAGAAAAAACCATAGCTATCTAAAATATAGAAACATTTTAGTTATTTTTAAATGCATTAACTATATAAATATATAAAGGATAGAAAAATAGACTGAAGTGGAACCACAATAGAGAGGAAACCATCATAATCAATAGCATCTTTCTTCCTGGCAAATCAAAATAAATGCCATGATTAACATCACTGTCCTCCAGGAGACGAACAGGGGAGCAGTGTAGGGATTAACATCAGACAAAAGGGAGCACTAGAAATTTTATAGATAACAAATTTTAAGTGTATTGATAATAAGATTTGTTCTGAGTTATTTACATAAATTAGACTATGAATCATTTTAATTGGACTAACCATACAAAATGGTGTAAATTAGTTATGTCTTTGAAACTTTAAATTGAGACTAGTAGTAAATTTTTGTTGTCTCATGAAAGTCATATTCCCCTATTTGCACATAAAATGTTTTTGAGGGTTACAGTGTCAAAGTAGGATACATACATGAGTTTTCTCCTCCACCTGTAAGATTTATGTCTTTTCCTATAAATCATTATGAAGTTGTTCAGGTTGAAGCTGTTCCAGTGTAAAAGAATTAAATTAGAAATGAGTCATTTATTGATTTACACTAATTGGGACAAGAGTATTGTAATTTTAGGTGATGTTCAATTTCTGTTTCTCTTCCCTCCATCTCGTTCTTGGTACTCAAACATCCCCTGTCACTCAGTTGTTGGTTTCGTATTTCACAAGTAGAAGAATTTGTACAGGTTATTATTGGAAAGTTCCATTTTGTCTACTTTACAAGGCAGTCTTTCCTGAATGACCTAAAATTGGTAAAGGAGGATGGCAGGAACTGGAGCATAGAGAAGTGCCTTGTCATGCTGGAAGTTTATGGATGGCTTACTAAAGCAAGGATTGTACTCATACATTCTGAATTTCAGTTCAATTCTTTAACATAAAGCTATTTATTTTTTTCATCTTATCTCCCAAAATAGCTATGAACTGACTCTTTGGTTTTTTGATATCTCTGTTTCCTTCAGGGAGTGGAGGGGGAGGGGGAAGGGAGGGACAGAAAAACAACAGATGGGTTAGAGGCAAAATACCTTATTAGGCTTAAAAAATTGTATGATGTCTTGATATCTTCAAGTAGTCTAAATATGTTCTTCTTTGTTGACTGGAGTACTATCTTTTTATTGTCATGACTGAATCTCAGCCATGTAAGATATGTAAATAGAAAGCAAAATGTTATCTGAAAAGACCACTGCTGAGAGTTTATGGAAAAAGTAGGAGCTAATGGAAAAAGTAATATAGTTACTTCAAAATTTCAAATAAATAGCATACAGATGTCTTTAAGGGAAGACCTTTGAAATTTTTTTTGGAAAAATAATTTTTCTACCTTAAAGAGTGTAAATTCATTTGAAAGGAATTATTAATTATGTAAGGTGCTAGTGATATGAGAAAGAACAGAGAAAAAATTAAAGGTAACCTTAACTTTATGCAGATAAGAGTGGTACATCAACAGCCCTGATTAGTCTCTCAGCTTTATTATATAGTAAGTTTTATAAATAACTTATGGTCAAACAATAATATATTCTGTTGTCTTTCTGCTTCACTCCCTTCACTTTTGATGAGCTGTCTTTCTGCATCTAAGTTTCATGACGTGCCTCAGAAATAGTCTCCCACTGAAAGACTAATTTATTCTCTGGCAAATGCCCATTCTTCATGCTAGCTTACTATGGTATTAATTATTTTCTTGATTTTAGGTTATTACTCAGAGACAAAAAAGTGTTATTTTTGAATATATTTCATCACAAGCTCTTCTGTTACGTAAAAATTATTTGAATTTACAAGTTTTAGACTAGAATATTAAATGTCAGTATTTTTTATATCTAGATGCATTTTGATGCAAAAAAAAAAATTGAAAAAAAATTTTTGTAAATCATTAAAACTAAATTAACTTGTGTGCTGGATAGTAGAAATTTTCAGCACAATTATTTGGATGCAGATGTTCCAGTTGATTAAAAGTAAATCCCACTACACTATGTTATATTCCAAGTTTGTTAAGTATAAGACAAAATGAGATTGGCTTGTGCAATTATGTAGTTTCTGTAAGAATTAAGGAAGGATATAAAATAAATTATTATGTTTGTAGAGTACTGTTCCTACTGCTAACATAAGATTCTTTAGAATGGGACCAGAAACTTAACAATAATAATAATTAAAAAATAAGGAGAAAAGAAAGCACTGTGTTCTGTTTTCTTAATACCCACCATACTATTTCATGTTGGAGCATCAGAGAAAAGGCTCATTGCTTTTCATCCTTTTGGAATTGATATGCAGTCCTTTTTGCTAGCAAGTACTACTACTGCTTATAGTTTTCCATATTTCCAGTGGGCTTCTATGTAAGGACCTTTGGCTTCTGAATTGTCAAGAAGTAGTCTAAATTTACTAGTTGGGCAGAAGAAATTCTGTTTATAAGTCATATCTGAAGGAATGGGAAGAATTACACAAAGATGCTGAAGAGAATGTAGTGGTGATAGTAGTGCTTTTTGGTGTTACTTGACTCATATCATTGCTTACTCTTTTTCAGTCTCATGAAGATAGTGATATTTCACTATATTAGCACTAGAGGTAATCCATTTATTATATAATGCAGTTTGTCTTAATTAAAGAAAATTTCTGAATGATTTTCTTTTTGTGTTTGATGATTTGAGCGGTGATTTATGGTTGTTATGGCTATTTTCTTGTTTTGCTTTGTTTTGTTTTTTTTTAGTCTAGTCCTCCCTTTCAATGAAGTTATAATTAATAGATTAGATTAGATTAGATTAGAGAATGGCAGAAAAATCTGAATGTCTCTTTATGAACTGGCTAGCAACAATAATTCAAATATCTTACAATGTAGATTTTAAGACCTCAGTATTTTAAAATGTTAAGTGGAAGTGAAGAATAGTACTGAGGGGTATATTCAGTAATGAAAATGATGCATCAGCACTTTGACAATCCTATATACTCCTCTTTGCCTCGGATAAAGATCAGTGTAGTTTCATTACTAACAAACCAGTTCCAGGATACGCCATCCCCCTGATAAAGAAAACGAATTGAATATTACAGGTTATTATTTTGCATATTGAAAAGCAACTCTTTGGATTGGGAAAATTAGCTAAACAGAGTACTTTTTAAAATTTTGATACATTTTTCATTCTGTCAATGTCTAATATCCATCAAGTGTCAACTTTGTCCTTTTCTCTAGACATGCAATGCTGTTGCCTTTCATTATCTAAAATTGCAAGATCATATCTGTGATTGTGCAAAATTGACACAATAACGGAAAACTGTTCAGAACATTATCCAGCTGTGTACTACTTGTAAATAAATACAACATCACTCTGAATCAGAGCTGGTTGCATTAATATGTACAGTTTTCCCTAAACCAGGAATTTAAAATTTACTTCCAGTCCTGGTTCTGGCCCAGATCAGAGGGATGAAGCATGGCCAAGACATTGTGTTATTCAATACCACATTACATCGTTGCCTGGGGTGGGGAAAATGGACTTTCTCACTTCTGGGAAGGAGAGGCATCCCTTTCTGGGGTAACAAAGCCTGACAGCAGCGGGGGGGAAACTTGTTCTATCTTTTTGTAATACTTCTGTTAAATAATATTGGTGTTACTGTTTGTTTTCTTATCTCATTGCTGTTTTCAGTAAATTGTTCTTATCTCAACTCATGATCTATGCCTTTTGTTCCTGCAGTTCTCTTCTCCAGCCACCTTCAGGGTGCATGAGGGTGGAAGAGGGGGTGGAGAAGGGAGAGGAGGGGGAAGATGGAGCGAGTGAGCAGCAGTGTGGTTTGGAAGGTCATGGTGGGAGAACTAGATTGGGGAATGCTATTCCTAAACCACAACATTTCCCTATATCTAAGTCTTTAGCTTTTTTTTTTTCTTTCCTGAAGATTAAGTCACTGATAAACATTTGGCAAAATATTGAGGATTCCTATTCCTCACATACTTCTTTTTCTTTGTGTAATCAAGGAAAAGTATTTTGGAATGAGGAGCTGAAGAGGAGTTACCCAACTTGGTATGCACGGTCATCAGGAAGATGAATAGTTGTCTATTTTTCAGAACAAGGCAAAATTCTAGTAAAACTTTTAACTTTCAACAACTGATGGAGAAAGCGAAACTTGAAATGTTTCAGTGAAACTTCAAATGTTTATAGGTGGCATGGACAGTTAAAGCAAAAAACAAAAACTACAAGAGTCAAACCTAAGTACTTCATTTAGCAGACCTTTTGTGCAGCCTCTTTCTGACATTGAAAGGCTACATTTCTCTGAGAGAAATCCATATGTTGAAGGATGTTAACTTTTTAAACTGTTCTGTTTTTTTGAACAACTACAAGAGTACCCTGCAGGTTCTGTCTTTCTCTTCTAAAAATTACTTCCATTTTACTTTATTCAGAGAATCTCTTTCACCTCTATGGTAGATTTGATGCCATCTTTCACAGTATTTATAGTCACCTCAGCAATAGATTAATTTTATCTTTTCCTCCTCTTTCTTTACCCTAACATTCTTCCCTTTATGTTAAACCCCACATGCATTACAACATGACTTTGATGAATTGGATCTTGTATTTTAAAACGTTGTATATATTTGTTATATTACGTTATATATTATATATTTGTATATATTACGTTGTATATATTTGTTAACCTTTTGAAAGCTTATGATTGAGATTACTCAGATAAAATCAGTGATTCTAAATTGAGGTCAAATATGACTGTAACTAACTGTTCTATCTTGATGATGGGTATGAATGAAACCACCACACACATCTATCTGTGTATTACCTGATTTTATTTAAAGCATTTCCAGATATCCTGGAAAAGACTTATTGAACTGTATTGTGTGGCTGAAAGTCACAGGTGGCTTGATAGTTCAAAATCAGAATGAATCTTTTTGCTATCAGCCAAACGTTTTTCTTTTTATGAGACATCAAAGCAAGAGACACATAATGCTTAAAGAGCTGCATTGGAATTCAGTACTGTTAAGTGCTGTAACTGCATGTTTCAGAGAAAACACTTGTTATGTTTTCCTCTGCAGCAAAAAAGCAGAAAAGGTGAATTGATCAAAACATCAAATAGAAAGTGAAACAGAAACTGAAGAACCATCTGTGGTCAAAACACTGCTATAGCTAAATTTCTTAAAAATAATGCTAGGACTAGGATAGCTAGTCCTATCAACATGGTAAGATGTAGTGTTTCAGAATACCAGTAAAGGAAAAACAGATATAGTTATTTGTCTAATTTTTTCTCATTTTCAGTTCTAATAAAAATCGTTATGATTTGAGATCTCTGAACACTGTTACAACATTCCTTTTGCCTGAAACATTACTCAGTAAAACAAGAGAGCTATACAAACAGGCTTCAGATTCCATGTCATTTCATGTCAGCTGCAGCTGTGTGTACAGATCATACGGGATGTCATCTTCCTTAGACATGCACTTCTCACTCATTCTCAACAATGCTGTAAGGAATGCAAGACCTGCATCTTAAATGTCCCCTTCACAGGCAGACAATCTGAAAGGCAGAGAGTTATACTTCATATGTCTTCTAAATGATCAATAGCTTGGTGATACTGTCTTTAAATATTATTTTTTAAAGTAAAATATTTCCTTCTGAAGTCTGTTCTATTTTGCATGCTCCAACACTTATATCAAAATAGCTATAAAATATCATAAAGGCAATTTCAGAACTGACAGGATTATTGCTTTCCCCCCACCCCTCCCTTTTTAGGCTTTCTGCCTGACACACTGAGTGCACAAAAGCAGTAGTTTGGTTCAGAGTCCTCTTACTGAAGTACTGTGGGAGTAGCTGTTCTCAGACAATTTTCCTTAAAGCATGAAGATGAAAAAAGCATGAGCTTGGGTCAGGAGGGCACACTGTGGATTGAGATATTACTTCAGCATGTGGGAGAAAAACAAAATAGTTAAAATAGGCAAACAAACGTCTTTTACAGACATAATGATCCTTGAGCATTCTGAGTGTTGTTGTGAAAAGCAGTGACTGTGGCTCAGAATGAAATATGTGTGAATTAAAATTTTATCTGTGTATTTATAAGACTGTATATGTAAGTAATAAGTAAAAGAATAATGAGATTTGTGATTTTATAGTTATTACTAGTGTGCCTGATCATGGAATTTTTATTGTAATGTAAATTACTTTCTTATTTAGAAAATATTGAGATACCCTTATTTCTATGAGAGCACCTCACACGACTTTGGCTATCCCTGGTTTTTTTTAGAATTAGCTATATATTAGGAGAGCGAGGAATGATGTCAGAAATTTCTACAAAGATTAAGATTCACTCTAATTTTATTTATCTAATTTTATTTTGCCTCTGAGAAACAGCAAAATAAGACATCAAAGAGGTAACGCAGCCTTAATCATATTGAAATTTTGCTGAAACCAGTTCCTTACTCACCCATTACAGCAGGATCAGATGTATATCTCCCCAAGAGGAAGCTTGTTCCATGAGGAGCAGCTGAGGAAGCTGGGGTTGTTTAGCCTGGGGAAAAGGAGGCTCAGGGAGGTTATCACTCTCTAGAACTGCCTGAAAGGAGGCTGTAGCCAGGTGGGATTGGGCTCTTCTCCCGGGCAACTACGGACAGGACAAGAGGAAATGGCCTCAGGCTGTGCCAGGGAGGGTTCAGGCTGGGCATCAGGAGGAATTTCTTCATGGAAAGGGTTTCTAAACATTGAAATGAACAGCCCAGGGAGGTGGTGGAGTCACCATCCCTTGAAGGTGCACAAGAAATGACTGACTGTGACACTTCGTGCCATGGTCTAGTTGGCAAACTGGTGATCGGTCAAAGGTTGGATTTAATGATTCCAGAGGTCTTTTCCAACCAAAGGACTCAGTGATTCTGTGATCTGTACTCCTGATCATGTTGCAATGGTAGTCAAGAGTAACTCTCACTGACTTTACAAGGATAGAATTGAATTTCCTGGCAACAGCTAACTACAAGAGAAACTAAATAATGAGTGTCTATGACTCTCACAGCTGTCTCAATACTGTCTCTAAATGAGCAGAGGATCATGAAGTACTGCCTGCAGTATAGGCTTCTTCCTTAATTCAGACCAGAGTGCTGTCAGTTCTAAATACTGTTAATTCTCTGCTACTTTAGAGAGTTTGGGGAGTTTCTTTGTTTTCCCTGTTTAGGTATACTCAAAACTACGTCTCCTCAGTCATGTAATTTAGATTTTTAGCTGCCAGACTTCTGTTAGACTGCTCTGGATAAATTCGAATTTTCATTTACTCTTAAGTTCTCTTTTCAAGTAAATTTTTTTCCCAAAAGAAAACCTGTTGAGTTTTTTTGGTTAGTTGGTTGGTTGTTTTTGTCTTTTTTCTTGAATATATTTCACTCAAGGGAAATCTTCCACTACACAAAGTAGCATTGTGTTTATTTTGCTGTGCCCTATATAACCATCTACTGCTGTCTCAGAAGGATTTTTGTCCTAAAGCTTTCTCATAAACTGACAGGAATTGCACAATATGTAATTCATGCCTTTATTTCCATTCCATAAGAAACATCTAGACATCTGATAGCATTTTGTGGTTTATGCTAGTGGATCACAAAGTGCTTTATAAACAGAATACTACCAGCTTAATACCTTACAGTAATCACTTATTCAGCATTGACATGCTGCACTCAGAGGAAAAACAGACCATTTAGAGTAAGAGTTGTAAAATACCACTTAGTTATTACTGCAGGATGATTTACCATAAGCATGCACACTTTCACTTTCACTGACAGGATGTAATTTAATACAGCACTGGTGCCCATATAAGTAGGCATAACATTATTACCCAGCTTGACTCTTTGTCCTAAACACAGATCAGATAATCACGTAATGTGGATGTTTGCATGGTTCATTTGAAATAAGATACTGCTGGTAGTCCTCTGTCACCTTGTGCTAGGCATGCAATGTTTTTGGAGGTGTGGAATTTTTTGCACATCTACCATACCAGTTTGGAATCAAAACATAACTCTTGACGGTCCAATAGACTACACAAATCATGTTATTCTCAATGATGCTTTCCTCACTCCCCACCCCTAGATTTAGTACAATTTGTCTGAAAGCTGTAAAATTATATTCTTGAAATTTGCATTTATCACTGGTAGAAAGAAAAAGTACTCTTGCACATCTCAGTAGGAATGATCAAGATATCAGGATATCAGGATATGTGGAGAGTATACTGTCACTGCAGTTGGTCTGTATCCCAGGCACCCATTTTGCAAGCAGAGCTGTAGGATATTGATCCATCTGGTAATTTAATTATGGTTAATTACACAGTCTGTTAAATGTTGTTCCTATCAGATGGTTAAAATTTCCTATCTGGCATGAAAACTGTAAAAAGAAAAATGTTCTTGCCTTTTAAGTTAAATATGAATTTTAAATAACCTTACATTTTTAACAATTAATTTACCAGTTTCTACTGATTGAAAATGCTGTGTCTTTTTTTTGCACAGAGCACTTGTTTCCCATGATCTTGGCTACAGCTTTTTGTCCCCTTTTTGGATACTTTGCCAAATTCACACAGGCACAATTTTCATAAAAGTATTTGTCAGAGCAACAGTAAAGAGAAAAATTGTAAAGACATTTTGGTTAAAATTAGTAAACATTAGCCAAAGAAGACATCTTCATGAAACAATTTACACAGTTGGAAATGTGTAGTTCCAGAAAAAAAGTTGAATGTAGGTTGTTTGATTTGTTTTCCAGTCTTTAACCAAGCATTTGGGAATAGATGAGGAGTGGATTTATGTAACTTTTCTCCAGTTTATGAGCAAGACATTATTATTTAAATTCTAAAAGCCAAATTTCAATAGATTGAATCAATAATCTGAGTATAGTGAATTTGGGAACTTAATTGTATTGTAGTGCTTTAAGTAAAATGTTTTTCCTTTTTGAGCCATTTTCTATTGAAAAAAAATTACCAAAATTATATGTGAAGAGGTTTTTCTTTCTTTCCTAAATAACATATCTGTCTGGATTACTTTTTTGGGCCCTCTGGTAAAGTCAAGTGTTTTTGCAGCTGGTGCACTTGAAGTAATTAAGTGATGGGAATTCATCTTACCAAAAGAAAAATGAAGCCAATTAAGAGAATAAAAAGTTAATTTTAAATGTCATCCTCCACACAGTCAAATGCTAATGCTTTGTAGTGCAGAACTACTACAACTTGAAAGACATGCATAGAATATAATTATATCAGTTTAAAATATTTTAAATGGGCTTAAAGAGTTATTTCTGCTTTATATCTCTTTTAAAAAATAGATTTATTTTTATTCAATAGCAGATTATCTTTTTTTGTGAATGCTTGACATATGTCTTGCTCTGTACACAAACAAGTAACAAAGTAACACAGTAACAAAGCCTTCATTCCTACAATCTCTAATAAAGGAAGTATTCTTATGTTGCAGTGTACATAGCAAAAGATTTCATCCTGAGACATTTTTACCAGGAAGTTCAGTAACAGAACATGAAATCAAAAACATTTCTGTAGCAACCAAAAAGTGGATTTCATCAGAAAAAGATTAAAATGCAAATCGGCTTTCCACCAAGAAGGTAAATTAATATGATATGAACAGTTAATAAAGTTTGTTTAATGTATTCCAGTAATGAAATTTATATGTTTGCGAAGGACCCGACAAATCTGTTTAATTCTTTTAATGAGAGTTAATAAAAATAGAAATGTGATGTTGGGGTGTGCCGGGTCAGCCAAATTAGAGGAGAAATGTCCTCTGAGGGAAGGCAGGTTACCACCACCTCTCCCCCAAACTCAGGTTCGGGAAAGAAAAAAATTCCTCGAAGGAAAGTGAAAGAGAGAAACACTATTTATTCAACAAACACACAGAAAGGATAACAAAACTAAATAACAAAACAAAACAAAACAAAAAATATCTCACTGTGGAGAGAAACCTGGAAAAATTCAGAGTCCTCTTTGGGTGTGGCCTCTTCCCTCCTCAGAGCTGGGTCGATGGGGCCCCTTCCAGGAGGCCTTGGAAAAGGAGTTCTCCCCTGGTGTGGTCCGGTGTTGTAGAACAGTCCCAAAAAAGAAGAAGGAGGAAGAAATCCAAAAAAGGTCTCAGGAAAACTCTCTCTCTCTCTCTGGAGAAAGGGAGCTGAGAGCTGTCTGAAGAGCAAGGTTGCTGCCCTCCTCACTCTGCCGCCGAGCCCAGAGAGAGCTGCATGTGTCCTTGAGAAATTGTTTTGAAAAGTTCGCTCAGTCTTTTTTCCTCTTGCACCCAGTCTTAAAGGCACAGGATTCATCTTCTGGGCATAGAGTGGTGATAGGGGATACACATCATAAAGTCATCCCAAGACATGGGGAAAGATCATAGGCTCTGGGTTGGATTAATGGCATGAACTTTTTGATCTGTCGATGTCATTAAGAGAGCAGAGACCAGGGGAGTGCAGTCTACTTATCTCTAGGATGTATATAAAACTAACATTTTAAAATAATGTTTTTATGTATGCCTGGAGAGTTTATAAGTGTTAACTACTCAGCAGACACTTTAAACTCACTCTGCCCTGCCAGATGTTGGCTCTAGAGAAGAACTTCCCATCCTTCTCTTTAGAACAACTAGAAATAAGATTTGGAATATATACATATATGTGTGTGTGTGTATATATATATAATGCAATTACATTTCTTCTTAATTAAACACTGTACATGTAAATTAGAAAGACTGCTGATATTTTTCTCTAGTTCACCTGCTGGCTATGCAAAAATTGTGAGTATACTGAACATGGAAATGTTCTTCTTTTGACAAACAAAAAGGCTTCACAGCATCTGGCAGCACATTTATGTCCCACTCTTGTACAGAGTTTCTCTGTGGCTTTGGACAAATGTCTGTCTAGAATATCCATTATTTCTTGATATGCATATTCTTTGTTTTAAAGAAGGGTAAAAAGCTCTATAATCAAAGTTCTAACAGGTACAAAGTTTATGAACTAATTTGCTGCGTGATGGCTTTGTGAATTCCCTGTCCAGGTGCTCAGTCTACCTGTCCCTGTCCAGCCCAGGACTCCCCTCCCATGGTCTGAGGCTGAAGGCCCCCTATCAGCCCCCCAGGGCCCTCAGCCCCTGCCTCACCACGGGCCCTGCTGAACCCCCATCCTTGCCTGACCTCAGCACATCTGCATCTCCAGGGAGGTGCCTGAATCCTGGGGCTGGGGTCACCCTGTGCCCCCACCTGCCTGTTCCTGGCTGGGATGGTGGGACAGACCCTGGGATCCCACTGTGAGCTTCCCTGGAAGCACCCATCCTCACTGAGCCCTGGCAACCTGCTGCTCAGCTGTACAGAGGACATAAAAATAAAATTCCAAAGATATTACTGAGCTGCTTGGAAAATTTAAATTATAATCATAGGTTCTAATTATGTTTTAAGTCAACTTAATAGAACAGTTTAAAATATATTAATCTTTGATTTTTTTTTTAATATAAACTCCAGAAATTTCATGTTTGAGTATTCTTTTTTTTTGTACAGAATTTTTATTGTTTTTTATCTGATATTAAAAAGATTCCAGTACTATCTAACATGGTCTCAAAAATGTGTACCATATTCTAAACAGAATTATTCATTTTTCACTAAGAACATATTTGAATTGCTATTGGTTAAGGTTTTCACTTTCTTCTCAAGCTTGAAGTGTCATAGGCTGATTCAGATAGCTCTAAGTAGCAGCAAGTACCAGAGTTTGAGAAAACACAGGTTGTTTGAACTAGGTAATTACAATAAACTTTCAAAAATGTTCAAGTGATTCTTGACCACTATTTATTACATTAAATAATGGATTAAAATTAAAATATGTAAAATAATAATTACATTACATTAATTTTCATGTTTTATTTCCAAAAGTTTGGTGTTGGGTTTTGTTTCGGGGTTTTTCAGGGGAAGAGGGGTGAGAGTGTGGATTTGGGTTTTTTTACTGCAGCTTTTGAGCAGGGAAGATTTTCAAAGTGTTGTGTATGTGAAAAATACATAGTTGCAATTGCCATGCATAGGAAAAAAAACCTCACTTTATATTGGTCTAAATATTCAAGTGCACGGAGTTGCTCTACTTTTTTCAGACATCACTGTATTCTAACGACAGGCCATATCAAAGGTGGTCAGGTTTCAAGTGTATATATGGGAATAACTCCATTTAAGGCATGATGGGGAGTACTTTTGTGTTTGGGGGGTATGTTTGTTTTGTGGGTTTTTGTGAGTTTGTTGTGTTATTGTTTCTGTGGTGTTTTGTTTCTTTTAATTTTGGTTTTGATTTTGCATTTTCTTCTTCCTGTAATCTCTTTTAGCCAGTTCTGTCTGTCTTCCTGCCATCCAATACATTATTTCAAGACACATTCATTCTGTAATTAACAGTACTACTGGTGCAATTATTCATTCTATTAGCCATTCTCTTTGTATGTCTTCCAGGATATATAGATTGCAAAGAGCTTAAACAGTGGAGGGGAAGCTCTGCCTCAGTCATCTGAGTCTAGACAAGCAGCCTCCACTTAAATGACTAGTTCCCTGTACATCTTTTAAAGTGGGTCACTATTGATAGTAATCAGACTTTTCTAAACAGAGCCTTGTAAGACTGGATCACAGCTTGTAGATATATATGCTATTACAGCCATTAGTCAAGTTTCCAAGCATGCTTCCTTCTAAAAGTGCCAGATAAATCAACAGATCATTGTAAAGTAAAGTAGAATTTGTCTTATTTTAGATCAGTTCATTTTTTCTAAGACAATGTTCTTGAAATCCTCCTCTGCTTCTCCCCCTTCACTATTTCTACATTTATAAGTCTGTAACGGGTTGGGGTTTAATGAACAAATTGAAACACCAGTCGTAGCTGGGATTCAGTTCACTAATTTCTTTTTGTGAGATATAAATGTATAAATTAGGAGAAAAACATNCGCCGCCGCGGGATCAAAGAGAAAAACTTCCGCATTCCTCCAGCTTTAAATATGCACAATCGCAGAAGCGCCTATTGGATTAGACAGCTGCCAATTAATTTTCAGCTCCAGTCCACGACAAAGTCTGATATGGAATAATAGTTGTCATGGTCTCACCACCAACATTATTTTCAAAGAGAGAGAAGGGGAGAGATTAACTAATCTTTATCACAATTAATTAACCTCACCTTAAACAGCAGTATTAGTCAGCACTTACCCTAGTGTACCTAGACTTAGAAAGCTCTGAGTACAGGGGTATTTCTTTCCAATTAGTGGAATGACAGAAAAATCATACATTGAGAAAACTTACTTAAATTGATTTCATTTCAGCCATTCTTTAGTCATTAGCCCATTCTTTGGACATTGTTGGGATGGTGAAAGTAATAAGATTATTATTATGAAAAAAGACATGAAGAAAACTAAAGATATTGTCTTAATGGGTCTTTCAGATCTTTGCTATATCAGACTTAACGTCAGACAGAATGTCAAATGCCAGAGGAAATCTTTGAATTTCATCAGAACGAAAAGGAAAAAAAGAAAAAAACATCCACCACCACCCTCCCAAAAAATCCAAACACCTCCTTTTCAGGTAAAGCAGAGTTATAGTGAGTAATCTAGTTCAGAAAGAGGTATGTCCACCAACACTAAGTAAATGCAGGTTCCACTTGGCACACACTTAGCTGCACTCTGCATATAGCTATCCTTTTTAAATGTAACTGTCTTGTACTTAAAACTCTGTTAGGTGCTTTTCTTCCTCTGATTTCATCACAGAAAGGAAAGATAAAAACTAGATATGAGCCAAGAATTTTGTTCTGACTGCAAGGTAGAATTAACCTATCTAGCCAATTAGACCTGCAGTGTCTGGAATTTTACTCTATTGTAGTTTCAGCTATGCAATGTCCTTGAAGAACTGCTCTGACAGCTTTGTGAGTAACTATCATTGACCCTCCTGTGTCTTCCTGAAAATGAAATTTCTGATCGCAATTATCTTTTAAGAACCATTGAAATCAGCAAATTTTTTGTTTGAGTACATTATGGGAAGGAACTTAGTAACTACAGATGAGGAGAAGGCAGAAGTGTTTAGTGCTTTCTTTGCCTCAGTCTTTAGTGGGAAGACAACTTCTCCTCAGGACAACTGTCCTCCTGGGTTGGTATATGGTGTCAGGGAGCAGAATGGTCCCCCTGTTATCCAGGAGGAGGCAGTCAGAGAACTGCTGAGCTGCTTGGATATTTATAAATCTATGGGACCAGATGGGATCCATCCCAGGGTGATGAGGGAGCTGGCAGATGAGCTTGCAAAGCCGCTCTCCATCATTTACCAACAGTCTTGGCTCACTGGTGAGGTTCCAAATGACTGGAAGCTGGCCAATGTGACACCCATTCACAAGAAAGGTAGGAAGGAGGATCCTAGTAATTATAGGCCAGTTAGTTTGACCTCGGTACCAGGCAAGGTAATGGAGCAGCTTATATCAAGTGCCATCACGCAGCACTTACAGGATGGCCAGGGGATCAGACCCAGCCAGCATGGTTTTAGGAGGGGTAGGTGGTGTTTGACCAATCTGATCTCCTTCTATGACCAGGTGACCTGCCTGGTGGATGCAGGAAAGGTTGTTGTCTATTTGGACTCCAGCAAGGCCTTTGACACTGTCTCCCACAGCACACTCCTAGAAAAGCTGGCAGCCCACAGCTTGGACAGGAGCACTCTTTGCTGGGTTAAGAAGTGGCTGGATGGCCAGGCCCAGAGAGTGGTGGTGAACAGTGCTGAATCCAGCTGGTGGCCAGTCACTAGTGGTGTTCCTCAGGGGTCTGTGCTGGAGCCAGTTCTGTTCAAAATTTTTATTGAAAACATGGATGAGGGTATTGAGTCTTTCATTAGTAAATTTGCGGACGACACTAAGCTGGAAGCATGTGTTGATCTGTTGGAAAGTAGGAGAGCTCTTCAGAAAGACCTGGAACGGTTGGATGGATGGGCAGAGTCCAATAGGATAAAGTTTAGTAAGTCCAAGTGCCGAGTCCTGCATTTTGGCCACAATAACCCCCTGCAACATTATAGGCTGGGGGCAGTGTGGCTGGACAGTGCCCAGGTGGAAAGGGACCCGTGGGTACTGGTCAACAGCTGATTGAACATGAGCCAGCAGAGCGCCCTGGTGGCCAATAAGGCCAGTGGCATCCTGGCCTGTATCAAAAACAGTGTGGCCAGCAGGACCAGGGAGGTCATTCTTCCCCTGTACTCGGCACTGGTGAGGCCGTACCTTGAGTGCTGTGTCCAGTTCTGGGCCCCTCAGTTCAGGAAGGACTTTGAGATGCTTGAACACGTCCCGAGGAGGGCAGCAAGGCTGGTGAGGGGCTTGGAACACAAGCCCTATGAGGAAGGACTGAGGGAGCTGGGGTTGTTTAGCCTGGAGAAAAGGAGACTCAGAGGTCACCTTATCACTCTCTACAACTTCCTGAAAGGGGGTTGCAGTCAGGTGGGAGTTGGTCTCTTTCTCCAGGCAGCAACTGAGAGAACGAGAGGACACAGTCTCACGCTGAGCCAAGGGAAATTTAGGTTGGATGTCAGGAAAAAGTTTTTCACGGAAAGAGTGGTGAAGAACTAGAATTGTCTGCCCGGGGAGGTGGTGGAGTCACCATCCCTGGATGTGTTTAAAAAAGGATTGGATGTGGCACTCAGTACCATGGTTTAGTTGAGGTGTTAGGGCATGGGTTGGACTCGATCTTAGAGGTCTCTTCCAACCTGGTGATTCTGTGATTCTGTGATATGCTTTTTGGAAAAGGTGATAAACTCATGTGCAGTAGAAAAACATGCAATTGCCATTATTGTTATGATGCTAATTTGACTTTTCTAAGATACAAAGGCATAATTAATTTTTATGTTTACTGGCTCACATTTATTCCTCTTACATTAGCCATGAAGAATTGTTATACTTCTTCTTTGCAGTATGTTGAATAATAGAATAAAATAACAGAATTCTATTAACATAAATATGAGGATTTTTCCAGATGAATGGAAAATTAATTTCATAATTTGAAAAATTATGTCCATTGAATATCAGAGTCACTAAGCTTTCTAAGCAAGCTAGGTGATATCAATGAGGATGCTTCTTTTTGCCTGAACGGTTTCTTTAGATGTCAGATTGAGCTTGAAGAGACACTAAGTTAAGAATTCTTATATATTTTGTAATCTTTCCTACTCAGAAGGGTTGATGCAGTTGATACATAGAAAAATCTATAATTTCTAAAATATATATCAGCAAACACTTAAATTGGCCAAGAAATGTCATCAATAAAGGCTTTACATGCTTAGATTTTAAGCAAGTGAAGTTTCTTTCATGCACAGGTAAATATATTCTATGCATACTCTCTTCTGAAGAATAGGGTTTGCTGTTATTTTTAAGCCACAAGATATATATTTGCCTTAGCATCTTCTTTTAACTTGAATCAATCTTCAGAAATATTTCCTGGAAGATCTCAGTTCAAGCTTTTTGTTGTGTTCATATTAAGAATGTCCCAGCTTCAGTTACTATGCATGGAGATAAATGGATTCCATAGCTGTCAGCAACAGCTTAACATTTTTATGCAGAATTTGGATGCTTAAGAATAGATCGTTAATCAGGATGATTAAGAACTTTTGTGAATTATGGGAAATAGCTTGACTTTGACAAAGAGGTTTTTTAGCCTGAATTTTCCTAGGTAAGTTCAGGGATCACAGCCCACTGATTGGTGTTCTTTCTTTGTAGTCTTTTCCTGAAGGTCTAAGGCAATTTTTTTTCCACTGTTTTAAAAAACTTGAGTAGAGGCTAAAATGCAGGCAGACCTCATGTCTATTTAACAAATGGTTAAGCTTTCAGAAATAAGTATGCAGAGTTAGTCCTGAATGGACTCTATGTGCCTCAGCAGAGCATTGGGCTGTGAAAAGAAAGTAGCTAAAGACAAAAATATGATGATCCAGCTTGTAAGATACATTATTTATGTGGAGTCAATACAGGAAAACTATTTTCAGTCCTGTACATGGGTAGGGGAGGGCTCCACAAATCTCTGCATTGAGTTTGTCAGGCACTGTGGAGTGGCAATGAAGGAATGCAGCCTGTGTTGGCTGTGCTATTTGTCAATGCAAAAGGAACATAACCCATCTCTAGGTCTGCACTTTCCCTTTGGGGGATCAAACACAGACTCATAGAATCTTTAAGACTAGAAAAGACCTCTAAGATCATTGAGTCCAACCATTAACCCAGCAACACTCCATTCACCACTAACCATAACCCCAAGTGCTACACATACCTTTTGAACATTTCCAGGGATGGGCAGCCTATTCTATTGTCTGACCAGGGCTTCAGTGAAGAAATATTTCCTGATATCCAATCTAAAGCTCCCCTGGCACTTGAGACCAATTTTTCTGGTCCTGTCACTTGTTACCTAGGAGAAGAGACTGCCCCCTACCTTGCTACAACCTCCTTTAAGGTGGTTGTAGAGAGTGATAAGGTATTAAATGCTAGCATCAGCATTATACTTTTCACATGTTCTTCTTGCTCACGCTTGATTTTTATGGTAGTTTTAAAGCAACTTTCTTGTTAAAGCAACAATTAACAGATAATGGTTTAAGAAAGCTAATGCAGAACAACAGTCTACCCTATATGAGAAAGAAACTTAATGTTGAAATTTCAAATCTTAGTGCTATTTTGGGTTTCAGTAATGGTGACAAATATTAAATGTTTCTTTGAAGTTAGAATAAAGTGATAGCTATTCCTCTTAAGCATTACATCTGGCATTCTTTTATAATCACTTGCTCTCTGGTTATTTTTGCCCATTTTGAGGGCAAGTGATCAGATACTGATTGGAAGGTGTGATAAGTAAGCTGACAGATTTGAACTGCAAAGAGCAGGAAAATGACAATCTTCTTTTTAATACTTCAGACTAAAACCTAAGTTTATCACTCATTCTGTTAGCATGTGCCTTCATAAATGTTTCAGTTCACTCACTACCCCCACTAGCAGGATTGGGGACAGTATCAGAAGAGTAAATATGAGAAAACTCATGGGTTGGGATAAAGACAATTTAATAAGGAAAGCAAAAGCCCTGTGCACAAGCAAAGAAAAACAAGGAATTCACAGAATCACAGAATCAGTCAGGGACCACAGTGGCTCATCTGCTCCAAGCTCCTTGCTCAAGCAGGGTCATCTTAGAGCACACGGCACAGGATTGAATCCAGAGGGTTCTTGAATATGTCCAGGGAGAGAAACTCCACAACCTCTTTGGGCAATCTGTTCTAGTTCATGTCACCTTCACAGTAAAGTTCTTCCTCATGTTCAGGTGGAACTTCCAGTGCATCAGTTTCTGCCCATTGCCTCTTGTTTTATTGGTTGGCACCACTGAGAAGAGCCTGGATCCATTCTCTTGATACCCTCCTTTCAGGTACTTGTAGACATTGAAGAGGTTCCCTCTCCACTGCCTCAAGACAAAACAGGCCCAGCTCCCTCAACCTGTTCTGATAAGAGAGATCCTCCAGACCCTTGACCAACTTAGTAGCTCTCTGCTGGACCTGGTCCAGGAGATTCACGTCTCTCTTTCTCACTGAGGAGCCCAGAACTGGACACAGCACTCCAGATGTGTCACCATGGCTGAGGGGCAGGATCACCTGCCTCAGCTTGCTACCAAAATTCTTCCTAATGGATCCCAGGATACTTCGACCTTCTTGACCACACTGCTGGCTCATGGACAATGTGTTATCCCCCAAGACCCACAGGTTCTTCTCCACAGAGCCACTTTCCATCAGGTCAGCCCCAAGCCTGTACTGGTGCATGGGGTTATTCTTCCCCAGGTGCAGGACCCTGCACTTGCCCTTGTTGAATTTTAGAAGGTTCTTCTCTGCCCATATCTCCAACATATCAAGGTACCTCTGAAGGACTGCACAGACGTTTCAGATACCAGCCACTCCTTACAAGTCTGTATCATCCCTGAACTTGTTGAGGAGGCACTCTATTCCCTTATCAAAGCAATTGACGATCAAATTAAACAACACTGAGCCCAGTATAGAACTCTGGGGGACACCACTAGTGAAAGGCCTCAAACTAGACTCTGTACCACTGATTACAACCCTCTGGGATCTGCCACTCAGTCAGTTCGCTGTCCCATCCATTCCGCCATCCACTCATCCAACCCACACGTTCTGAGTCTGCCTATAAGGATTTTATGAGAGACAGTGGCAAATGCCTTGCTGAAGTCAAGGCAGGCAATGTCGACTGCAAATTCATTCACCGCTTCCCATGGGCCAGCAGGTATTCAGCCACCCTCAGGAAAGCAGGGCTCCATCATGCATAACAGCGAATTGAGAAGACAAATGCCATTACCCCAAATATTCCCCCTCTTAATATACTCTGAATATACTCTTTCTTAATATACTCTCTCTATAGTTTGAACTAAACCAAGACTAAGTGGTTTATTGATTTACTAATGACATATAATTAATCAGTAATCAGTGAACTATAGAGTCAAGATCATTATCTGCAATTCAAAAGGAAAATCACTTACTAGGCTCTTCTGAAATATTTACCCACAATTTTCTCAACATTTTTGTCTTGTTAACCCTGAAAACCTTTAGTCAGAGACACACAGGCAGAGCTACTCTCCTTACTTGCACACCCTTTCTGAAGGCGCTCCAGCTTTAGGCAAAACTGTGCATATCCAAACACCTTATTCAGATCTCCAAGCCAGTAAGATGGCACTCCACAAGCTCAGATTCACGTCCTCTGAGTGTGGGTCTCTGTGTGCCACACCCCGCTTTGGTACTGCAGTACCTGGGGCAGGTACTTCACATCAGTTGCTAGCTGGCAGTGTTGGTAGGGAGCAGAGAGTGCTGGTGCTTTCACTCCAAGGTCTCTCCCCACTGTTAATTATGCCTCTTTTCAAGCTGAAGTCTTTGTTTCAAACTATTCTGTGAATCCCTAACTACTTTTTAATCTGATTGATGGTCATCATCTTCTTTCACATGATGAGGGCAAACACCTTCACAAAGAACTTTGGGAGTCCCATTGACACACATCGTGTATATTCACATTTCTGTCTTAACATCTGTTGTTATTCAGGCCACAGGTGAGCCCCGAGGGCACTCCACACCAGTCTAAATGAATAAGCCAGTTAGAGAGTAATAATATGTGACATTTTAAGAGCACAATACTATAAGGAGATAGTTCAAAAAATTCAGCCATTCAGAACTAGTTCTAAGAGTTTTTCATGACAGTTGTTGTGGTACAACTTCTCATACTATGTGTGATATGTCTTCCTCCCACTTACCATGCCTCAGTTTTGCCTGTGACATGTTTTTCCATTACAAACTCAACTGTAAGTTAGGTTCCACATCAGATTCCTATTTTTCATTGTCATCTGTTTTATTTCTTTATGTCAGAACAAAGAGGATGTAAAGATTCATTAATTCAGAAAAGTGGTCATTTTCACCAGTTTGCAGCCAGTACACACAGACAGAATTGACTACAGGTGAAAATCAGTAAGATATCTAGCCCAAGCTTTCTAAATCATACAGCTTAATGCAGTTGATTCCTCGAAGATGTAAAAATTATTCAATGTACTCACGTGTATATATATATATGTATATATATATATGTATATATATTCAATAACTTAATAGTCAAATATCTCTACCTCTTTGAATATATATATATATAAAGTAGACTGGAATAACAAAACCTCAAAATTTCAGTATAACTGATAATTTCCCCGATTTTTATAGTTTAGGACAGGGAAATGAGGGAGAAAACAAAAAGGCATGAAAACCATAATGAGTTCTTTTTCTGAAGTCAGAATTACATGTACTATAGTACTTCCGAGTTCAATTCCAGCTGGAAGAGGAACAAATGGGAGAATGTCCAAAGGATCTGGAGAAAGCATAGATGTTGCTAGAAAGGGAAAGTTCACAAGAGTGGTATTTAACAAAATGGTTATGGAGAAAAAGAACAATGGAAGAGACAGATCTTCTGGGACATTGTTATGAATGAAATCTGGCATTAGAAGATGCCCAATGTGATGTTGTAAATACAACCACTTCTACAAAAGAGAAACAAAAATCCTCACACAATTGGAAAGAAGAAACCTATGACATTATGTTCCCTTCACAGAAAATAAGGCATATGGTTATCTTGAGCATTATGCAGCTCTGGTTTTAATGACTGGCTGCCAGAATTAACAAACCTTTTCCTGAAATGCTGAGATTAACATGCTAAATATGCTGTGATGCTGTCTCTTGACCTGCAGCTTTTTCCTTGTAAGCAAGGTTTGTTTTTCCTCCCAGAGGAACTGCAGATATAAAACTGTAATAAGGAAAAGCACTCAACTAAAGAGTAAATTGCTTTTTTGAAAAGTTCAGGTTTACAGAACAAAATTAAAATTGTAGCAGAAATGGTTTTTCTACTACTCTCAATCATGTTTTTTAAGCAAATTAAAATGTATGCTTTTAGAATGACTGTTTAACAAAACATTGGTGCACATGAAACAATGTTCCAATCATTTTAGAGTGACAGCAGTATTTGGTTTATATCTATTTGGTATATTGCAATAGCAACATATTTGTTCTACTAAATTTAAAGATGACTAAACTCTTTTAATTTTATCTTTGAATTACATAAACTGATTTCATGTTAGGAAATCTCTACATAATCTTTCTGAGTTTAGGACTATCAACTTTCTTTTTAGCTTAATTTAGCATGTTAATTTCTATGCTTCACAATAGACCGAAAGGAACTAAAGAGACCAAATTATCTATTGGGCAGATGAGACTGTGGAATTTATGGCACAGTGACTAGAATTTTACTAAAATTATTTAGAGGAGGTTCTATAACTTCATTAAAAACAATCAAATTAATTTTAAGATTAAAATGTAAATAAATAATATGTATTTATGTATTCATTTGTACATGTCTAAGGCTCACTTAAATTGTTAATGTTTCCCATTAAGGCTGCAAACCCCGTGCTTTCTAGGGAAAATCACAAGATAGTCTCTTGATGCTGTTTCTTCAAAGTAGATATTTTATGTAATGATGTAGGTTCACATAAAGCAGGTTGATACAAAGGTTCTTGAAACATTTCTAATCAGTTGTTACTTTTAAAACTGTTTTTCATTAGCTTTAATGGACTTTACAGAGTCAGAATTTCTGAAAATTAAGTTTTTCAAGTAAAAATACATACACAATAATCCTGGAGCCTTACTGGCAAGGGAAGGTTTAGAAAGTTGACGTTAGTAAGGTGGATTCCTTATTCTACTATCTGTATTTTCAGTATTAAAAGTTCAAGTGTTCAGTGTATCAATTCAGTCTTTGAATAGACTCCCTGTGCCTTCAAAGGTATCTGACAAGTAGAAACGTGTTTAATGGCAGTGCCCACTACATCCTGATGACAAGAGTAAATTAACCCAAGATCAAATAAGAAATAGATTTCTGTGGAACCCATTTCTCCTCATTTAAAACTACACTGTAGTAATCTCATGGCAATCTGCTATGTAGGTGCACACCAAGTGAACCAAAATGAACAGGAGTTAAATGCAATTTTTTTTTTTCATGTTCCTTTTTTCCATAAATTTCAAAGCTAATATCCTTGTAATTAGCATGACCTGATAGATGCTTTCACTGTCTTTTCTACATGGAACAGAACAAGATTATAAAGTGAGAAATACCCTGGCGTGTGGCCTTGAGTAATCACCACTTAAATACACTTCCTACAGATTTTATATTTATTTAAATATATTTATTTTTATAATTCGTGCTCTTTCTACTGTACTCTCAGCCTCCCTCTTTTGAACCAGATCTTTTATTCTAGGATAACATTCTTACATTGTTTCTTATGTGTAAATCACAAGTCTACTTGATTTCTCTGGATGTGTAGAGTTCTCTGGTCAAATAGGTTGCAACAATTTACAGAAGCCCTCCTAATTACATTTTGATAGATTCACAAATTTTAAGGCCAAAAAGGAAAATTATGCAGGTCTATTGCAGAACAGTCAGTCATAGATATTAATAATTACAGTATTATGCCTTTATTTTTTGTACTATATCTAATCGGTGGTTTAATGTTTACCAGAATAAATTCTGCAGCATGTCCTGGGTGAGATGTTCCAGTGTTTAATAAACCTCAAAGTAGAAAAGCTTTGTAATTTAGTCATGCTTGACCCCCCCCTCCAGGGTTAAAATTCACATTTGTTGAAAATAAAAAAAAAAATTAAGTTCTCAGCTATTAGAAATGCATAAACCATAGTTTTGTCAAACTTCTTGACCTCATTCCCGGTATTTCCCTAGCTTCCTACTGAGTGCAAGCCTGAGTATTTGCATGTAAAATTGATTGTACTGGTATAAACATTTTTATTACCGATTTAGCCTTCCCATTTTTGTTGATCATACTGATTAATGATAAAAAAGCCACAGTGAGCAGTATGATAAGAGAAAGATGTGTAATTTGTGATGTGCATGTGAAATATCCCAGGTGGAAGCTGAAACTTCTTGCCAAAAGCAGTTCAGTCTAATGATAAAATTGTGCTGGAATGCTGAATTAACAAGAAAGTAATCTGTTTAGTGCTGTCACTGCAGAGCAGTAAAACATTAGGCTCCAATTCAGCCTCCTTAGACTTTCATGAGACAAACTGTAGATGTAGTGTATTGTTTTTAGCATACTTCTCAATTGTTCCACTACTGGTTTAGAAACTGGTGCCACAAATGGGTATGCTGTATCAGTTGTGCTGTCCTACTTGAGTTTACACTTCCATGGATTCACTCTCTTTTAAGCCACTGCATCACACTATAAACTTATTTTTGGCTGCTAAGATGCTGTCTTTTTTTAAGGCTTTGAATAATTCAGTTTCTTTAAAATACTGTTTTCCATTTTATACCCTTTTGGCTTTCTTCTTATTAACAGCTGTTATACTCAGACACTACAGTGTTTTGGATAGAATCAGCAAGAATCCAGGTGTTCAGTATAAAGTAAGCACTATGGGCATAAAGTAATCTCTGTTACTAATGGAATTATCACTAATTCGGAATTATCACTGGTTTAAAAATAATGGGTCGTGCTTATAGTTTCCTGAGTGTCATCAAAAGACTTTATAAATGAGTGACAGTGGAATCACTTCAGTTACAATTTTTAAAAAACCTTTGAAATAAGAAATACTTCAGTTATAAATCATGTCTTTTTGATTTATTGGTAAGTCCAACAAACATTTCAGCCTGCTTCTGATTACGATGTATCAAGAAAAATGAAAGAGTGGTTATTGGATCTTCTACCATATTGATGGTAGCTTACTCTAGTAGAGTGTGGAGAAAATTATCATTGAAAGAAAGCCCATAAAATTCACTAGCAAGTAGAGTATTTCACCCAAGGATTGTGGATCTGTATAGACTGCTAGTATGCCCTCTCTTCAAAGCTTCAGTGAACTTTGCTGACAGAAAAATCATCTATCCACCCTTATTGTCTTGCTTAACTAACCTGATCTCCTTCTATATCAAGGTGACCCACTTAGTAGATGAGGGAAAGGCTGTGGATGTGTCTACCTGGACTTTAGTAAAGCCTTTTACACCATTCTGCACAGCATTTTCTGGGACAAAGTGGCTTCTCATGGCTTGGACACATACACTGTTCATTGGGTAAAAACCTGGCTGGATAACAGGGCCCAGAAATCAGTGGTAAAGGAATTTACACCCAGCTGGTGACCGATCACAAGTGGTGTCTCCGAGGGCTGAGTACTGGGGCCAGTCCTGTTTAATGTCTTTATCAATGATCTGGACAAGGGGATTGAGTGCATCCTCAGTCAATTTGTCGACAATACCAAGTTGGGTGGGAGCGTGGATTTGCTGGAGGACAGGAAGGCTCCTCAAAGGGATTTGGACAAGGTGGATTGCTGGGCCAAAGTCTATGGTGTGAGGTTCAAGAAGGCGAAATGCTGTGTCCTGCACTTGATCACAACAAGGCCCTGCAGTGCTACAGGCTGGGGGAAGAGTGGCTGGAAAGCTGCCCATCAAAGGACCTGGGCATGCTGGGAGACAGTGTTTTGGTTTTGGCTGAGATAGAGCTAATTTTCTTCACAGTGGAACCAGTAATTCTTCTAGTATGGGGCTGTGTTTTGGATTTGGGCTTCTGGAAAACTAGACTGGTTAATGGCTCAAGCAATCAACCATTTAACCGCCCAGGTGCAGAGGGAGAGCACACTCATCACCTCAGGTTACAGCTGCCTGTTGAATGAGATTAGAAAAGAGACAAGGAAAGAGGCAAACCCTGTGATGTGGGTACTGTCTCTGTCCTTTCACAAGTGAACTCATCTGTGATAACTCCCTTGTGGGGGTAAGTACTGGGACATTCACACTGCAGCTTGAAGGTATTAATGCCTGCTGATGGGCCATAATTGACTCAACTTCACTGACCTAATAGGCAGCTGTTACGACTTAGAAATTGTCAAATACTCACAAAGTGTCCCGTGATCCACAGTATTACATCCTTTAGTGTGAAACTCCCTGCCCCAGGGAAGGTAGCTGAACCTGAGTTAATATAACCCAGGGAACTTCAATGTTTTTGTGGGTTTTTTCCACCCCTGATGGGTTGACACAGTGTGGCAGGACGTCCCCCCTGGCTCTGTGTATCACAATAGCTGATGGATAAAGAGATAACCATGGGTGGAAAGGCCCATCAGCAGTTATCTCTGGTGCCAAGGGTGATTC
>VZRO01008331.1:134047-151164 GCA_013397915.1 Daphoenositta chrysoptera | reverse complement strand
CAAAGACAGGAGCTGAACTTAAAACAAAATCCATTTGTGACACACAGTGACCAGCTTTGACCAACAGACATCAAAATTGCAACAATCAAGTCTTGTGGAGATTACATACCTTTCTAATCTTTTTCTTTTTTTCTTTTCCCTATTTCTTTCTACCTCTCTCTAACTCACATTTACTGTTAAATAAAATCCATACTATTAACTTCAGCTTATGGTCTCCTTTACACCTTAATAACTGAGTCTTAAAGGGGCTGAAAACAGTGTAAATAATAGAAACGCTTTTGTTATTGGTGAGTAGCACTTGCACAAACGTCAAGCCCTTTTCTGCTTTTTATACTGCCACACTGGCAAGAACGTGGGGAGTGGGTGGGAAGTTGGGTGGGGATGTAGCCAAGACAACAAGACCCCAACAGGCCAAAGGGATATTCCAGGTTCTATGGCATCATGCTCTGTACATAGAGAGCGGGAATAAGGAAGAAGATGGAGATGTTTGGAATCATGCCTGGCAGAAACCTGCTGTGCTTGAGCTGGCTGAACGCCATGCCAGCCAATGGGAAGTGGTGAATGAAGGCCTTGCTTTGATTTGCTCCTGAGTGTATTTTGCTTTACCTGTTAAACTCTCTTTATACTGACCCATGAGTTTTCTAACTTTTACGTGTCCAGTTGTCTTGCCCATCCCGCTAGGAGGGGGTGAACAAGACTGTGTGGTGTTTGGTTGCTGGCTGGAGTTAAACAACAACAGACAGACAGTTGAACATGAGCCCGCAGTGTGCTCTGGTGATCAAGAAGGCCGATGGCATCCTGGCCTGTATCAGAAAAGAGCATCCAGCAGGACCACACAAGGGATTTTCCACCTGTACTTGGCCCTGGTGAGGCTGCACCTTGAATCCTGTGTTCATTTAGGTGCCTCACTGCAAGAAAGATACTGAGATGCTGGACCATGTCCAGAGAAGGACAGCAAAACTTGTGAAGGGTCTGGAGCACAAGTCTTACAGGGAGTGGCTGAGGGAGCTGGGGTTGTTCAACCTGGAGAAAAGGAGGCTCAGAGGAGACCTTATTGCTCTCCTCAACCCTCTGAAAGGAGGGTGTAGCCATGTGGGGATTGGGCTCGTCTACCAAGTAGCAATTGACAAGCCCAGAAGAAAGTTGCACCAGGGAGGTTTATATTGAATATCAGGAAAAATTTCTTCACTGAAAGGATTGTCAGTCTGTGGAACAAGCTGATCAGGAGAGTGGTTGGGTCACCATCCCTGGGAATACTTAGAAGATCTGTAGAAGTGGCAGTTAGGATGTGGTTTAGCTGTGGATTTGGCAGTACTGGGTTAATGGCTAGATCCAATGAACTTAAATATCTTTTCCAATCTAAACTATTCTATGATTCTATGATTGTTCCTCCACATGTGCAACTGCTTTTTTTTTCATCTTAGAATTTCAACTAAATTCACTGGGAGTTATTAAAATAGGCCAAATTAATTAGGTATTTCAGTAGAAGATCAATGTAAGACATATGAATTTAGGGTCCTAGACACAGAAGAACCATACACTTCAATATCTTAATTACAGATTACAGCTTCTTATGTGATATATCATATTTGGTGGCATGCACATGTGTATCACAGTGCAGATTGGCATACATATTCATATGTGATAATTCCTACATTGTGCCAGATTTCTTTTCTAAAAGTGTACTTTTTAAAGTATATCCATTCAAATGACATAAGTATTTTCTCTTTCCCAGCTGAGAAACATGAGCATGTTTTTGAGAAAGGGAAGGTTTCTTTGTAACTGTCTATTTCTTGCCAAATCTATTGACAATCTGGATGCTCACATTGTCAGACATTCAGATTATGACTTGACTTCAGGATGAAAATGCAAGTGTCAGTTTGTATGTAAGAAAGATCTGTTTGTTGGGAAAGCACTAACAGCAAAAGATACTAAAATATTATTGTCGTACCACTACTAGTTTGTTTGCATTGTAAATAAGTGCATCCATAGGTATATGGCATTATATATTAAATAATAGTCTGCCTTCTCTTGTTCTTTTCCAGTGTTCTATCAAGATGTTTGGTAGAAAAAATAAAAAAAAAAAAATTACAGAATTTTAGCAGCAAAAGATGTTAGCCCTTTTTTGGAAAGAGGCCTTTATTCTGTATCCAGAATTTTAAATTAAAACAAGAGAGTATCAGAGTAATGAATGTTTAGCAAGTGAGTTATACTTGTAACTAAGAAGCAAAATAGCAACAGGCAAAAAAAAAAAACAACCAGTAAACAATCACTAGATACAGAACTGCTAGATCTCATGAACTCCTCACCACAGGAACAAAGAGAAAGTTAAAATGGCAGACTGAACCCTCCTAAGATGGCAGCTGCCATGGGCAACCACATGTAGGGAGACAAAGGGAAAATGGCTCCCCTCACTTATCTCTCTGGCAGCAGCAGCTCTGTTGGGAAACTGGCACACTCTGGTGGCTGGCACACTCTGGTGCTGATAGTATAGGGTTAAAATGTTTCTAAAATTATGGTAGCTAAAAGTAGGCCTTGGACACGGGAATGGGCATTGTCTTTGCTAAATCATGTGAACCTATACCTGTGTACCCAGCTGTGTAGTAGATGAGGAAGCTAAATGCAATGATTATTTAGTAAATATAATAAAAAATAATTATTTGATCAAGAATCACGAGAAGGGAATAGCAATCATAAGAAATGTTGTGGGGAGGGGGCTTAAACTCATGCTTGGGTGAAAACAATGTGCACGATACCCATGCTTGGGTGGAAACCAGGCACACGGTGCTCATGCTTGGGTAAAAACAATAGAACAGTATCAAATTAATGATTAACATATGATTATATCATAGTTATGTAAGGAAAGAGTATAAAAGTGTATCTATCTCAAATCCATGTCGGAGTCAGATTTGGGTTTGTCTATACCCCTGATTCCCAGAGCTCTTCAATAAAAGCACCTGCATATAATCACCCAGTGGTTATGTGTTTCCATGCTAACAGTGCTGGTACTCAGTCATGGGCTAGAAATCATGAAGAGACTCCGCCTTCCTCTTGGCAGGAGATGGCAAGACAAGGAAAGGCAAGGCAAAGTAGCTGGGCTGGAAAGACTTGTTGCCATCTCTCCTTGCTGGAGAACTGTGGGCACCTGGATATGGAGCAGGCACTCCATTCTTCTGGGCATGGGGCCATGACTTCAAGCAGGCACTCCTGGAATTTGCCTTGAGTCAGTCCAAGATGAAAAGGAGAAACAAAAGAAGAAAAAAAATCCCAAAATACATGAAGTCTCTGTCTTGAGAAAAAGACACCAGGCAAAAGAGATCTTGGCTTGGGTACTCTGACTTTTGGAAGGGACCAGCAAACCCAGGCCCTAGCAGTTCCAGATCGAGCCATAGCACCAGCTCTTGAAGAGGCAGTAACAAGTTTGGGCACAGGTAGATATGGAATACAATAACATTTTGGGTTACCCAGGATAGGGACCTTGAAGATCATCTAGTTCCAAACCCCCTGCCATGGGCGGGGAAGCCTTCATCTAGACCAGGCCTTAAACACCTTCAGGGATGAGGCATATGCAACTTCCTTGGACAACCTGTTCCAGTGCCTCACCACCCTAACAGTAAAGAATTGTTTTCCTAATATCTAATATAAACCTATTCTCTTTCAGTTTAACCCCATTGTAAATACTCTTGTAAATAGTCTTGCCCCATCATTCCTGTAAGTTCCCTTCAGGAACTGGAAGGCCACAATTAGGTCACCATGAACCGCTCTCTTTTCCAGGCTGAACAAATCCAATTCTCTCAGCCTTTCCACACAGGAGAAGTTCTCCATTCCTCTGATCAGCTTGGTGGCTCTTCCCCGGATTCACTCCAACAGATTAATGTCTTCCCTGTGTTGGGGAAACAGGATGCAATACCTGAGGTGTTTTCTAGCATTATGTAACACTGTGTCATCTAATTACATCTCATTGTATTTCCCTCTTTTTCACTTTTTTTTCCCCCTGAAATTCTGCGCCTTAAGACTGTATTTAATATTCTCTCTTTTCTTTCCTTCCTGGTAGACTGCTGAAATAATGATATATGAAACAAGACATTGAGGCATAAAATTTGTTTTAAAAGCTATTATGGGATAAAGCTTTTAGTTTCTTGTCAATATTATGTGTCAGTACTCAAAATCTCCAGTGACATGTAACCTCTGAGAGAAGAAACAAGTTTTAGTTGGAGACTAACAGCATAAAAATATGTCAGAGAGCCTTAACTAGTGCAAATAATTGGGCAGATTGTCAGCTTTTTAAATTCTTCATTACATCAGTCATGACTCCATCTCAAGTATTTGACACTAAAGCACTTAGCTGATTTAAAGCTACAATAAGAACAATCTGAAAGGAATCCTAACTTTCTGCCTTCCTGTGGTCTCTGTTTAACAGATGATACAATGTTATTAAAATCATTAGATCGATGCCTCTGGCTGAATTGAGGTGCAAATGAGACCATATGCCAAAGCCAGTAGAATGTATCATTTAACTGTAAATGTGAGGTAGAGAGGGAGAAATAGAAATAGGAAAAGAGGGAGTTCTTCCTTTTTTCCCTTTTCAAAAATGGGACTTGGATTTCTCCCTTTCCAGTGAGTGAGAACTTGACTACCATGACTTCTCAAATACTATGGATAGTGGTTTAGCCCTCAGGATCCACAGATGCATCTCATCAAGTCCCATGGACTTGTGTACCTTCACGTTCCTTAGATGTTGTCAAACGTGATTTTCTCCTGCAGTGGGTTTCTATTCATTTTCCCAGTACCTGCCTTTGCCTTCTGTGATTAAGGCAGTGTGACTACACTTGCCAGTGAAGACTGAAGTATAAAAGTCACAGAGTACTGCAGCCTTCTCCATGTCCAGGTAACCGGGTCTCTTGTTTCCTTCTGTACAGGACCCAAGTTTTCCTTGGTCTTCTGTTTATCATGGATGTACCTATAGAAGTGTTTCTTGTTGCTCGTGATGGCCCTGGAAAGGTTGCATTCTATCAGGGCTTTAGCTTTCCTAACTGGACCCCCAACTGCTCAGGCAACTTTTCTGTATTCCACCTAAGCTGCCTATCCTCACTTCCACCCTCTGTAGGATTTTTTCTCTGTGTGTTTGAGTTTGCCCAAGAACTTCTTGTTCATTCACACAGGCCTCCTGGCATTTTTGCCCGATTTCCTTTGTTGGGATGCATTGCTCCTGAACTTATAGCAGGTGATCCTTGAATATCAACCAGCTTTCTAGTTTACTTCTTCCCTCCAGGTGTTTATCCCACAGTACTCTATCAAGCAGATCCCTAAAGAGGTCAAAGTCTGTTCTCCTAAAATACGGGGTAGTGAGCTCACTGTGCATCCTCCTTGCTGCCCTAGGGATTTTGAACTCCACCATTTCATGGTCACTGCAGCCCAGGCAGCCAAATACCTGTGCAAAAAAAGCAAAGCTGAAGAGAAGTGCTGAGTGAATGATGGATTTTTTCAGTTCACTGGAGGGTCTCAAAAGATCAACAAAATCTTTCCAGCAACATTTTAAAGAAGTTTTTTCTCCAAAATTAGGGTGAAAGAGAATGTAAAAGAAAAATCAATTAACCAAAACCCATTTGTTTTATATAAAACAGGTTTCCTTAGATTCTGAATTATTTTAAACTTTTAAAATAGAATGAAAGTTGATCTCAAATCAAATTAATTTTTGCATAATATGAACCTAGTCTCTTTAATATTTTGGTGGAAAGGATTGTATTTTTGATAAATAAATGGGACACTGTCTAAAAATATATATACACATACAAGAAATATCATCTAAAGATTTTTCAGAATGATACCAAATAAATACAAAATGAAAATTGAGAAATTATTGTGTTCTGCATAAATTGTCATGATAAATTCATTAAGTGAATTGTCTGAATATACTTCTTATGTTAAAATATGCAATAAAATACGTAGCCCTCTATTAAATAAATGTTATATCCATTTGTACTCATTGCATTCTGAGTTCTGAGATACCACCCAGAAGGTAAAATGATTTTCCAGTGACTGAACTTCCAGCTGTGATTTGTGGTCTTGGTATTAAGCACCAACCATCCCTTTTTGCATCCTTTCTTTAATGCATTGATTCAGGAATAACTTGTTTTATTATGTGTTTAAACTTGTCTGTTCTTTAACTCTTAGTTCTAAGAGGTATCTTGAACCTTTCTACTGTGAGAGCCTCACAAAACCAATTGAGAGAAGAGGTACTTCATAGTATCAAGTAGGAACAAAGAACTCTCAAGCTAATTTAGCATTAGCTCTACTTTCACTGTCTTTCATTTAGTTCTAATGGGATTGGCCCACATTCATGAGTCAACAATCAACCTAATTCATGAAAACTGAAGACCATGGGCTTGAATAATTATACAATACCAATATATTCCTATTGATTTTCAATTTGCAAGGTCTACCCAAAGTATAAACATTCATATTTCTCAATTTTAAAAAGTCTATAAAATAAATTTTAAATTCATATTCTGTAAATGTATGTTTCAAGTTCAGATTTTATTTTGAAGAAAAAAGAGTTTTGAAGAAAAAAGTATACTAGATTTTACAGAAGAAGTGTAACGCATTTTTGTATGTTCATTTATTTTTCATGTCATGTTCTTCTGTTGTAGCCAAATAGCAACCAGGGAAGCATTTATCTGAATCTTGTAACTTCACCAGCTGTCCAGAGATGACTCACTATTGTTTATTAAGGGAAAAAAAAGACATAGCAAAAGGTAACTCTAATGGTATGATTTATTTAAGAATTCAGGCTCATTGACATATTTTCTCATGAGGAAGATTTAGTAACATTGCTATATGCTAGAGTTCCTTTGGTTTAATAATAATCAATTTTTTTTCCCCATAAAATCCAACTCATCACTGTATCTCTCTTGACCATGAACTGTAACTTGCTTTTCAAATTTCACTAATGCCAGCATGAAGATGACCTAACAGAACTTGGAGAGGAGCACATCAATGTTGCAATATGCCTCTGAGATTTTTCTGCAGTCTATTTGACCACCTTATATTTTCTCTATAATTTATCCTTCTGAATTCCAAAAGAAAGCCTTACTGTAAGGTCACAAGAGACCTTTTGTGGAGCAACTAAGCAGGGTTTTTAAAAAAATTAAGGAGTTAGTTGCCATGTGTTTCTGCTTGTATTGGACTCCCCTGAGCTTCACTTTCTAATACACTCCATCAAAAGTGCTGGACCTTACCACAAAACTCTGAAACAATTAAAACTCTGACTTCTCAAGCATCTGTTCATGAGGACATCAGGACACATGCTGTCTTAGGGACAATTATTCTCCTCCTTAACTCGTTCTTATGAGTATCTCTGAAAAATGCTGCCAGGGCTATGAAGCCCCTTTCGATATGTTCATAAGGGTGATCAGTTTGTAGTATGTTTACGTGGCATGCAGCATGTTTTGTTGATATGGTTATGCCTATTCTTTGTCTCTTGGGTCCTATTAACAGAAGATGCTACAAAGAAGCCAGCCAAAATAAGTGATATATTAGTTCCTCACTAACCTTGAGGTTAAATTCTAAGAGCTGCTGGCATTCGATTCAATAACTAATTACAAGGGCTCTTCTTTCACTGTTGCAGCTTCAGAAAGAACAAAGCAGATTGGAGGAAAAGAACAGATGCACAATAAAATATCTATTGAACTGTAAAAAACAGTCAATTTATCATCTGACACTTCACAATGGATATTTTCTTTGTTTGTCCTAAATTTCTAAAAAAATACTTTTCCATAAGTTTAGATTATTTTAAGTGTTTACAGATATGAACTATAATTGGTTTTGATTTAGTTGGTATGTTTTCTTAGTTGTTCAAACATATTGCCCATTCTGCAAGTGGTGAGGAAGAAGGGAAGACATTCACATGGAAGTTTTTTTTTAAATGAAAGTGTGCTTCATTAGCAAACGCTTAATTTCTCTTTAATTCCAAGAAATAAAATAAAGGGAATCTCACAAGCACGTCTTACAGAGCAAATGCACAAATACTCTAAAGTTTTTTTCCATAATTTTGTCCACTGGTATTTAATTTCAGTTATTTCCTTTTTTTTTTTTATCTGCATTTCTGAAATAGTCACAGTTATGGATGTCAGAAAGGTAATTTAACTAGCAAAGCAGAAAGATGTTTATTTATTTCTGTGGGTAAAAAAAAAACCCTGCCAACAGCCAAAAGCCCAAGTAGCATTATTGGNATTTTCATACAGGGTAAGTTCCTTGAGGCTTTCCAGTTTCTAGGTGCTGCTAGATGAAGAAACTGTCCCTATTCTAGGTAATTTTCCTTTATATAGCCCTTCCTTATGAGAAATAAGAGACAGTTATTTTGGAAAACAATCAATCTCTTTTTAAATGAAAGGATGCAATGTAGAAAAAATCCCCTACAGGTATATACTTACATAAAGTATCAGCCTAATATTTCAGAGACTACAGCAGGAAAGATTTTTTTAAAGCTCTTTTGCTTCAGAACTTTCAGGGAAGGTTTCAGAATATTAAAAAGAGTTGGTGAGTTGATTGTCAGACAGTCAGAATCCTTCTTGCTTTTGTCAGAGAGGAGAGACTGCTTAACGCAGAGCTCCCAATACTGAAGTTGATTTCATAAGCCTGGTCAGCTGCCTCTTAGAACTTCAGGGTAGAAAAGCTTTGTGAAAGGAGTAAAGAAAAAAAGGCACATGGTAGAACCATACATAACCTTTATTAGAAAACTAGAATACTTGTAATGTACAGTACTGCAAAAAAATTCGAATCAGTAGAAATTAGCAGCACTTACTTCATTTTTCAATTTCTCTCAAAAGGTTTAATCTAATTATTTTTTAAAAAGATAAAATGTAAGATCACTGTCAATATTGATAATTCCATTAATTTATCCTCTATATTTTTCATTTTTTTCATTTTTAGCACAAACCCATCAATCACAATTACTCTTCCAAGTCTGAGTTTCAGGGGATGTTGGTACCCACTTTTTTCTGAGATGTGTAAACCATTTAAAATTTTTACCTATTTTGAGCCTTTTTCTTTATGACAACCATTTTGCTTTCAACTTCCTGGAATACTTGTCACTGGCCAGGAAGCCAGTTATTTTAGATCTGAATTTTTTAACTTGCTTTGTATATTTGATTGGCTGGGCCCTAGTTATTTCCTTATACATTAAACTGTAATTTTAGGTACTGCTTTTGCCCTTTTTAAGTGGAAACTCCTAGCAATTGATGTAAAATTATGTAAACATTGGCTTGGATTACTGATATAACTTGAAGCCTTATAGTACCATTAATGGATTTGGAATGAGAACTGCATAATTTATTGCTATGTGTCTCACAAACAGAGGCTATGAGTGGGTGTCTGCCTTTCAGGAACACCTGCCGTACAACTGATGATACACGCACAGATGCTTACCACTAAACCTTTTTTCCATAACAGTATTTTTCCTTTCCCTTCTTTTCATCCATCAATTACAAGACTAGACAGACTTCTTCTGTAGATTTCTTCACTGTATCCTGGTTTAAATGTGTATATACGATATTTCACCTTAAAAACATGCTTACAAAATTAATTCTTCTGAAAACCTTTAGTTTAAAGATAAGACAGGCACAGTTGATTGAATGTGTTTCAAACACATTGAAAGTGATCTGAAATTATGTTTAAAAACACACCAAGTTGTTTTTAAGAGATTAAATTCCCAGTTTATGGTAGCATGCACAGAGAGCTGATTAAAAAAAATAAAACACAGCAAGAAAACACAAACAAACCAACAAAAAACCCAAACAAACAAAAAACCCAAACCAACAAAAAATCCAAACCCAAATATATAATTGAATTCAAACCCAACAATACCCCTCCCCCCCCAAAAGCTAACCAACCAACCAAACAACAACAAACTAACAAGGTATATAATTTGCTTTGCTTTAATGTATAATATCCTGGAAGGGAAACATTTTTTGGGTGACAGAAAAGAATTTTCATTTACTCATATTTTTCTGTGTTAATGGTTATTTCCTTATGCTTTTCTATACTGACTAGTATTTATCTGGACTTGACATTAGTGCAAAGAATTCTTCTGGTTTTGTCCTCCCACTCAGTGCTTTCTCTGGCTTCTTATTTTATTTTCATTATCACTTCTTATTTTGAGCCTTGGCTACCCTCCCTTTTAATGTTTTCTGCAGACTCAGTGTTGTCAGAATCTGATAAATTGGTGTTCCTATTTGGAACATATTCCGTATCTTCTCAATCCCTAATCCATCTGCTTACAACAGTGGTTTTTGACAGCTTTGTTGCACTGGTGTTTTTGTCAATATTATTTAACTATAACTGTTGACTGGACTCTTTCTCTGCTTCACAGCTTTTGTTATTTTATGACTGCTTTAAGAACTTAAAATTGTCATCCCCAAAGTGCAAAATTTAAAGTGGAATGTGTAATTTTTTTTTCCTATAACAAAAGCAAATATATTTACATTAATTGATATTAATGCTGCTTACATTTCAATATTGATGTCCCATAATATGGCACCAATCACCATTAAACAAGAACTCAAATTTCTAAGAGGATAAAACAGAATAAATTCACTGACATTCCAGTGAGGTTTTAACTATGTAAATTCCTGGGATTTCTTTTCTCTAATGCAGAGTGTGATTGTTTCGATCTTCAAGTCAGATTTTAATTTGAATTCAGTCCCAGATTTTACTGTTGTACTCATAGTCATACTAAATCTATGGTACTGCATAAAAGAAAATAACTGCATAAGAGGAAACACAGGATTCCTGTCTTAAGGCTGACAACAAACTGGATAACACTGCAAAACTTCTACATGACTGATGTATTCCAGTTAGGGTTCCTTTGAAAAAATATTTCAAGAGGCAGGAAGACCTTATAGGATTGGACGTGGTGGCCATTCTGCTCTGACCTGTTCCCAGATACTTGAGGAGCCAGATACAGAACAATATGATGAAATGACTGGTAAGTATTACCTGCTTAATTATTTCCAAATCCCTCTATATTGTAACATATTTGTAAGTTCTAGCGGTTTCTTTAAGCCCTGAAAATGAAAATATATTAGTCTATTAGAAATTAGTACATTTCCTTTAGAAACAAATGTAATTCTTTCATTTATTCTTGAACAAAAACATGGCGCACTTTCTTTCTTTTGAGTTTTTATCTTTTACCAAATTGCATAATTGTGATTGTTCCGCTTTAGTAAAATGTAATTGTAATCTGTTATTCAGATTATTAAATTGTTTTTCCACAAAAAGAACTACAGACCTTAATCTTGTCTCCCTCCCTCTGATTGTCCTCCAAAGCTTTTATCCTCAATGTAACACCAAGGAAAATAACTTTTCCAATTTTATTCCCCCACTGAGTAGTTTGTCTGTATTTATTACAGAGACTGATCTGAAGAATTTCTCTAATGTTGTGTCCAGGAATGTCTGGATCACTGCCAATTTCACCCTTGATGAATTCAATTATATATATTTTTTTTTTTTAAATCAACTCTTTCATTTGATGCATTAAAATATTTCCTCTGTCTTACCTCTTGTTAAAAGTGGAAAAGTGGTAAGTTTCTTTTCTTCCTTCTTGGTCTCTTAAAAAAGCTGTGAAGTGCCTTTTGGATTGTGATAGACTTTTGTGTTGCTTTGTTTTCTTAGAGCTACCTCACACTTTTCATTGAGGCTCATTTATTTTCTAGAGAAAGAAGCTAGAAACTACTTATACGTTTTTGTTCTTGCAATAGTGAGAAAACACAATCATCCACGGGCAAGCTGGAAAACTGGTAGGGCCTGTTTAGAACACAGGTGAAAGAGTTTTTAAAATGTTGAGAAATAATTGGAAAGTATATCCGTATTTTGGAGATTTATATTTCATAATAATCATCCTGTATTAGAAATAGTCCAGACGGCTTAGAACATAAATGTAGCAGGAACATGAAGATATAGTAGCAGACTTCTTATATGCAGAAGACTGCAAGATTTTAATCATCCTGAAATACCCCAATTTGAACTCAAACAAAGAAAAACAATTGTGTCAAGAAAATTATGGTTGAATTTAGACTTTATATGAGGCATCAAAGAAACTCCCCATAATTTCATTACTATATTCATTTGATTAATCTACTGCAATATTCCTTTAAAGCTGTACTGACTATGTGTATTATATATGAAATATCAGTAGTAGCATACTATATTTTCCAAGCATCCAGGCACTCAGCATTGTTTTGGCTGCAAATGCTGTGGTAATGAGTAAGTTTGATGCAAAAATGTAGGGAAAAAATATTCAACAGCATTTCACTTTCAGACATTAAAACTTACTAAAAAGGAAATTCAGACTGATGAAGTATGTTCAGTAAAAGGGTTCCAGAGAACTGTTTAAATACTTGTCTGTACCTACCTTAAGAATGAATACTGAGCAGTAGCCCACTAGGAATGAACAAGTGGAGTGAAACAGGGACTGAGGACCAACATCCAAACTCTCTCTCTATATGTATTGTCTGTGTATATATAATATGCATACATATATATATATAAATATGTATATATAGACATAGACATATACATAGGCAGAGCAATTCCTCTGGAGTAGCCTTTGCTCCAATGAAAACTGAAGGTCACCACCATTTGGAACACTTGTCTTGCCCTTTAAGTTTAGTTACAAGTGGAAAAAATTCTGTTCTTCTAATCTGAGCTAAGACTCTGGAACAGAGGTATCCTGTGTACCAATACCCTTCTTCTAACAGACTGCACAGTGACAGTGTTACATTGCTCTCATTTTCAATTTGATAGCTACAAACACATATTCACCATTTTTCACATTTGTTGAAAACAGAGAAAAATTGTGGGAAATTATTCAATAATTAATTTGTAAAAAAAAAATATTATTACAACCTTACAGGAATATACAATTTCCTTAAATATGGCCAGTTGGGATGGACAAGTTGTATTTTAGATGTTCATTGAAAATTACAGCATTTTTCTCTGCAAATTTTGCTTGTACCTTGCAACTTGCAGTTATGAACAAGAATGGAATTTTTAACAAAGAAACATTCTTATAATGTTTGTCATCTCTGTGATATCTGAGCTTTCAATTTTTGGTGTTCTTTAGGCCCTCTAACTAATCAGTTTCAAGTTTTTCTTCAGATTACAGAAACAGAGCATAACAATATGCCCTTCAGGCAGTTTATCTTGTATTGTAAATTTTGAAAAATTTCTCCTTATGAAGTATATTTTTACTTTCTAAGAAAGACAAAAATCTCTTAAAGGGACATAGGGACTTTGGGAAGATCAAAGTCAGCCATTTAGAGAATTTACCTCTTCTTCCATCCCAAGATTTACCTTTAAATAGGAGTTGCCAGTGTCTGATAATTCTATTTTGTTTTTATCTGTATTTTTTCAGCATTGTTTCCCACACAGTGTAACATCACATGAAATTCTTTTGTGGCAACATATTCCTTGCTTCCACTGCTTTTGCAGAATCAAGTTCATGGGAGATGCTTTTAATCACTCTAAATTTCAGCCCTAAAAACCTTGATTACATCATCAGCCTGTTATTTAATGTTTTGTTACTAATGCCATGTCTCATGACAGAATTTTCTCACATTATACAGATCTACGGGACTTTCACATTATGGTGTTCTCATCTCTTTTTTCTATTTCAGGTCTCAAATTATATTGTTGGATTTTTTTCCTCTTAGTCTCTGTTGTTTAAAATATTAATATTTTTGTTCCATTAACTATTAATTTTGAAAGGTTTTTTTTATTCCCTATATAGCTAACTGTTTGTAATATTCCTTGGATAGCTCTTTTTCTGACTAGACTTCCAAGAATTATTTAAATATTTTCAGTCCTTATGAGTTTCATTTCTGTTTTGTTTAGGTTTTCATTTGTAATGATAATTTAGAACAAAATTTTGGATAGTTTTATATAAGTACATGACTTTCATATAGAATTAATCTATTTCACATATTGAACTTGGTTGATTTGATCCCTAAGTTACAGAGAAATAAAAGATTTTGTGTCTACACTGGCAATTCATTTTTTGCCCCTGTCTACTGTGTTCTTTTCCTCGATTCTTTAGTCATTCACTTCCAAAGCTTTCAAATGCAATTAATTCATTGTAATTATGGAACAAACCAGTTTACCTTTCATCACCTGTTCCTATTCCAAAAGTAGTGGATTTACTCCAGTTACTGAGCAGGCAATGAAACTAAAAGTCTTAAGTGTCAATATGTTACATTTATAATGGTGAACAAGCATTGTTTCCCACACAGTGCAACATCACATGAAATTCTTATGTGGCAACATATTCCTTGCTGCCGTTACCTTTGCAGAATCAAGTTCGTGGAGATTCTTTTAATCACTCTAAATTTCAGCCTTAAAAACCTTGATTATATCATCAGCCCAAAAATTACTTTTAAAAAATTTTTTACTGAATATCATAATCCATACTGTTTAGTGATCACACATAAAATAAACATACAATATCTGAACTGTTGTGTTGGTTTGAGTTTTTTTCAGGCTACTATATAATGCAGATTTGTAGCAGTTGCACCACGATGATGGGACAACATTAATTTCTACTGCAGGACTTCTAGTAACTTTCAAATCCCAACCTCAGATATCTGCCACTGACGTCTTGGTAGCCAACATTGCAAAACAGGCAAAATTGTGGAAGGGTTTTTCTCATCTCTTCCTGTTATCCTGTTAAATTTGCCCTTCTCTAGATATAGAAGTGCACAAATATCCCCTTTTATTTTCAGAGAGATAAAAGCACCTGGAGGTTCAACCTGCCCATGTTTTCAGATGGTGCATGTGAGTCAGTTGAGAAGGCAAATATATTCACAAGCATAAAATCCATGGAGTGAGGACCAGATCATAGAACAGAGAGAGAAGAATTTGGCAGACACAAGATATAACAGAGCTTTGTGTAGAGAGAAGTCAAGCTGAGAAGTCAAGGGCTGTGAATTACAGTACCAAATATTACAGGAGTGTCAATAGAGTGGAGCAAATCTGTGAAATTAAGTCTAACACCTTTCATTTGGGGAAACAGCAGGACAGCTGGGAGATCCTAGTCTAGAGAGAGAGACTCATGGTGGGGAGACATGAGATTCATCATCTCAGTGGTAGTAGATGGAGCGATGGGAGCACTTGGTAGATTATAAAAAACAATTCATTTAATTCAGCTTTGATTTGAAGTTTAAAAATTGACTAGCCATTTACTGATTCAGGACTCACAGTTCTCATGACAAATAATCTGTCACATGAAAGCGGCATGAATTGCATCCCAATGAGCTGTTTCACAAACATTACAGGAAAATTACAGGAAACACTGAGAATCTTCATGGTATATTCATCTTCCCAAAATTAGCCGTATTAAAATAATGTTGCTGCATTATATTTTTCTTCATAAAAGCATTTCCTCATGTAGAGAATGCTAGTTCTTTATAAGGATAACTATGGCATAATTTACAGTTATATCCAAGATTGAAAGCCACAAACATGCAAAGAAAATTTAAAGAACGGTAAATTATATATTATTTGATATATATAATTATTATAATTATTATATATAATTATCATATAATGATACATTTTTTGAAACCACAATTCCTATAATCTCTTATACAGATATAGTTTTTACAATGCTTTATTACTTATTTCAGTTTCTAATATTATAACAGTTGACATCTGCATATGTGGGGATTTGAGGGTGAGGAGTGTTGGGGGTTTTGTTTCATTTGTAAGCAACCCGTACAGTTTTCCACACTTGTTCAAAATTTTAGCTCTTCCAGAAATTTTTCAAACTCTTGCTGATATTTACATATATTATTTATGCCTGTCTGTCATAAATTTTCTCTTGTAATGATCTGGCATGGAAAAAAAAAGTTCATACATAAAAATGGATTAAAAATTAGTTTTCTTCTGACTTTCTTAACAGCATATTTTGTACTGAAGTGTATGTAAAACAAACCTTATCCTGGGCAGTAATATGACAATAGAAATTGAATGAAAAGTGTAATATTTACAGTAAAAATTCAAATTTAACAAAGAAATATTAATCTAATGGCTTCAGATTTTATTTAATATTCTATTTTGTTTACATAAAATGTTGTTCTAAAGGTATCTAGAAAACTTTAAAAATCAAAAAGTCATTTGAAACTGCATTTAAAGAAACTATTTTGGCTATGCTGGAAAATATAATACTATTTGTCCTTCAAATGGTTTGGAAGAAAAAATAACTCAGCTTAAAGACAAGTAGAATAAAAGTAAATTGGCTTCTTGATTGCTCGGGGTCAATACATACAAATTGTTATGGAAATAATATTATGATATTGGGCTTTTGGGAGCTCTCATTTTGTTTCTATCTTTTTCTCTTAAAGAATTTTTCCCATACATGTGTTGCTAGGTGACATTTAAGTACTGGGTACTTAAGAGAGACAAAGGACCTGGCCACAGGGGGAGGAGTCCAGCTGGGTGACCTCTTTTACCTGGGGTTTCCTCATGTAGGGCAGAGATGGGGCGAGATTTGAAAAAGGGTTTGGGTGTGGCCCCCAGGTCGCTTGTTCTCTCGGCATTCCAGGGTGAGAGGAGCTGCAGTTCCTGTGGGGAGAATTCATCCCCACTGCGGGGCCCTGCCCTCTGCTGCCTTCCTTCTACCGTGAGTGGCACTTGCTTGCTGGAGCGGCTGTTGCACTGGGATCTTTATTTAACACCCTACCTCAGTCAAGGAGGGACCCTCTCACCCTCTGCTCGGGTGCCTCAGGGAATAAAAACAGGGATCCCCAGCCCGCCTTTCCCTGTCCAGATGGGAGCAGAGCCTCGGCTGCCCTGCCCCCGCCGTTCCTCTGCCACTGCTCCGAGCAGTGCTACACCGTAACTTAAGACCCCCTGCCTCCCGAGATGTCCGGGGTTCCCGCTGCAGCTCCGGAGTTTGATACATCTCGTCTACCATCCAGGATTTTGTGTTCGTCCCTGCTGTTCCAGCCGGCTGTTCCAGAGGGTCCGGCTGGGCACCGGGATCGGCTGCCCCCCGGGGTTTGTGAAGCAGCTTCTCCTCCGCCATCGCCGCGTGCTCCCCGCGCTCGCTCCGGAGCGCCCCCTGC
>VZRO01008331.1:0-131944 GCA_013397915.1 Daphoenositta chrysoptera | reverse complement strand
CCAGAGATAAACTGCTGATGGGCCTTTCCACCCATAGTTATCTCTTTATCCACCAGCTATTGTGATACACAGACCAGGGGGGCAGGGGAATTTCCTGCCACGAAGATGCACACAGATTTTGTTTTGAACACAAAAAATTCATGTGTTATTGTAGTCTATTTATCTCCTCTTAATAACAAATATCTTATAAAAAGAATTCCTGTGTCTCTTACTTTAGACCATTTTCCATGCTTCCATTTTTGTCAAAAGCAAAAGCAGAAGAGTGAGTGAAAAATATTTGTCTACATATATATGCTTATGGACTGGGGTGTACCCTTTATTTTCAAGCTGAAGAGAAAATTTTTCCATAGTAGGGGAAAGATTATAAAAGCTGTACAAAAGGAAATGTTTTATCTTCACTTATTATAATTCCTCATATTTTTACACTATGACAATCAAACAATTTTTTATGCAATGACAGCAACAGGCATTTATTAATTAGAAGTCAATGCTACAAAAAATTTGCACTTGCAATTTGCTTTTTTATAATACATCTTTGAAAGCATTGAGCTAATGAGAATCAGGACAAAGAAAATCACAGAAGAGTCATTAGCTCATATTAGATATTTAAATATAGCAGTCACATTGCTATAATGCCTGAATAGAAACTTGCAAATAATAACATATGAAAAAAATTTTACTGTTTAGTATCTTAGGGAAAAAAAAAGAATTTTTCATTATTTTATAAAAACAAAATTGTAATAGCTTTGGCTGGGGAAGAGCTAACTTTCTTCACCATAGTAGGTATGGGGCTGTGTTTTGAATTTGTGCTGAAAACAGTGTTGCTAACGTAGGAATGTTTGTGCTATTGCTCTGCAGTACATTCACAGAATCCAGGCCTTTTCTTCTTGTACCACCAGTGAGAAGGCTGGGGATACACAAGAAGTTGGGAGGGATCAGCTGTCCCAGCTGATCCCAAAAGATCGAAGGCATCTACCATGCCATATGGGGTCATGCTCAATAAATAAAGGTGAGGGGAAAAGAGGAAGAGGTGGGGGACATTCAGGTTGGGAGGTTTGTCTTCCCAAGTCACCATTACATGTGATGGAGCCCTGCTTTTCTGGACATGGCTGAACACCTGCCTGCCCATGGGAAGCGGTGAATGAATTCTTTGTTTTGAACTTGCTTGTGTGTGGCTTTTGCTTTACCTATGAAACTATCTTTATCTCAATCCATGAGTTTTCTCAGTTTTACCCTTCAGATTCTCTCCCTGACCCTACCTGGGTGGGGAGTGAGCAAGTGGCTGTGTTGTACTTAGATGCTGTCTTGCTGTCTGGAGTTAGACTATGACAAAAGAAGATTGGTTTACCATATATTTAAGCAATTGCAAAATCACTAATTCTTTNTTCTCTAATTTTTTTTTTTTTTTTTTTTTTTTTTTTTTTAATAATGCACACCCCCAGCAACTTGGGGAAATATTAGCAATATCTCTGTATCATATTCTCCCAAAATTACTTTGTGTATTGATTGATTACTTACAATAGTCTACGTTTATTTCTAGTACTATTAGCACCAAAAGACTTCTTTCCTGAAAGGCTTTTGTTTTATTAATGCAGATCTCAGAATTGTTAGCGATGGTTCCATATAAAAATATTTTTTTTCATTCAGGGATTAACTGTAATTCCAGGGTAGTTACTCATAAGATATTTCTTTTACATACCACCAAAATTGCATTATTCTCAAGATTATTTCGTAGTAGTTGAATACTCATGCAGTCACCTTTCTATAAGAATCTGACTATATGTTGGGAATTTCCAACACTCTTTCTGGTTCACCAATTTGCTGTTAGCAAATGCTCAGTTCCCAGAGACAAGAGAGGTTAGAAGGGATGGCACTGGTGTAGCCTCACCTTGAGTATCGTGTGCATTTTTGGGCGCCATAATATAAGAAAGATATGAAACTATTAGAGTGTCCAAAGAAGGGCAACAAAGATGATGAAGGGCCTTGAGGGGAAGCTGTATGAGGAGTGGCTGAGGTCACTTGGTATCTCCAGGAGACTGGGGGGTGACCTCATTGCAGTCTACATCTTCCTTGGGAGAGGAAATGAAGGACCAGGTACCAATCCCTTGTCTCTGGTGACAAGTGACAGAACCTGTGAGAATAGCATGAAGATGTGTCAGGGCAGATTTAGTTTAGATATTAGGAAAAAGTTCTTCAGCCAGATGTTGGTCAGACATAGGAACAGGCTTCCCAGGAAAGTGTCACAGCACCAAGTCTGACAGAGTTCAAGAATACTCTTGGCAACATTGTGTGTCTTGTGCAAGGACAGGAGTTGGATTCAATGAACCTCACAGTTCCCTTCCAATTCAGAATATTCTCTGTTTCTGTGAAATCTTTCTGATGGCTTAGCGTAAGACTGAATAAGATTTGGCTCACCAATGAGACAGAACAATGGTTTTCAAGAAACTAATAAGATTCTTCTTATAAACATGTAGGATTTTTGACAATAGTGTGACTCTGCATGCAGGAGGTTCTGCATCATCTTTAACTCACAGTCTGAGCTGTTTTGCTGCCTGTGCTCAAAGCCAGCCCTAGTGCTTCTCTTCTGGGAGATGCGAGAAGGTTCATCAGAGGCTTCCTCCCTCCTGAGTTGTACTGTAGGCTCAAAGGATAGTTTGAACAAATATTTTTAGAAAGCCAGGGAATCTTAAGGATTATCAGTTTAGAGAAGAAAGTTCTATCTCAGGTGAAGATTAGGAATTTCTAATGATTTTTCTTTCTTCACTGTGCTTGTGAAACCTGATTTCCATCTATGACAGGTTAACCCACCTAGCTGATCTAGGAAAGCCAGTTGATGTAATCCTCTTGGAATTCAGCAAAGCTTTTGATACTGTCGCTCACAGCTTCCTTCTGGACAAAATGTCACACGTGATGGGTGAGCAAATGGATCACAGGTTGGGCAAAGAGTTATGATGAACGGGATAACATCAGGCTGGCTGGTCATTTGTGGCATTCCACAGGGCTCCATCTTCACACCAGTTCTCTTCAACATCTTCATTAACGACCCAGATGCAGGACTTGAAAGAGTACTAAGTAAGTTTGTTGACAACACTGAATTTGGAGGAGCTATTGACTCCCTCAAGGGCAGAGAGGCCCTTCAGAGAGACCTCAACAAATCAGCGGCCTGCGCAATCACCAACCACATGAAATTTAACAAGGAAAAGTGCCGGATTCTGCACCTGGAATAGGGCAATCCTGGTAGTGTCTACAAATTGGGGAATGAGATGTTGGAAAGCACTGTGGAAAGTGACCTGGGTGCCCTGGTCAACGGCAAGTTGAACAGCAGTGCTCTGGCAGCAAGGAGGACAAATCATGCCCTGGGGGGCATCAGGCACAGCATCACCAGCCGGGCAAGGCAGGGGATTGTCCTGCTCTGCTCTGAGCTGGGGCAGCCTCACCTCAGGTGCTGGGGACAGTTTTGGGCACCACAATATAAGAAAGAGCAACACTACTCCAGTGTCAGAGCTGAAGTGAGTCTTTAAATATGACTTTTAACAAAGCACAATGTTAACCCAAATAAGCTCTCTGATATTTGGTTATGTACAAGTATACCACTCCTTTTTTTTTCTCTTTTGCTGTGGAGTATTAGAAAAAATCACTATATTAGAAATCACTGATACTGGATGTAAGTCATATAAACCAGATGATTAACTAAGAGCCCATTAAAAATTATCTAATCATCTTTGATTAGATTGTGTCATAGAAAATATATGCATTATTTGCATTTGTCCTTATATTCTAAAAATATAATTGCTATTTGGCTGGATGCTATGAATAACTGCTAAATGATATCTATACTCTTCAATATTGACATAACTCCCTGTCTGTAAATATCGATCACTCTTAAACTGTTCATCAATCTAGTTAAAAGATGTGTTTTTGTAAGTGACAAGAATACTAGCTTGGAACACATGCTCTAAGAAAAACCTTATGGATTTTTTTTTATTCTGTGTTTTAGTCTCATTCAAATATCTGGGAAGTAAAGTGCTTTCTCCTTTGGTTCTATCCATTGTCTGTGATTGTTATAAATTGCAACTGAAACACTGAATATTCACAATAAACTTATAAAATGATCAGAAGTGACAGACAAATGAACTATCAGATTTCATTTGCAAGACTATTTGCAATATCTTGTCTCATTCACCTGAATTCAGCCAGTTATCAACACAAAAGAACTCTTTGAAAGATTCTCTTCTGACATAAGGTCCTTCTATGGATACTTTACATGAGTAGGATTATTTTTTTTCATGGATACATTTAAACACCTTTTATATTGATGCTTTGACTTAAGAGTTTGACTTAGGGTTTGCCTGTTGCCCTAAGAGGGGACTTGCTTCCATTCATTCTTATTCTTTAAGCTACAGCCTTCTGCTTCCTGGGGAGATGATATAGGATCCTCTTTATCTTGGCCTTTATTTCTGGTGGCTATCCCTGTTTCTGTCTCAGGGGAGGCAGAACATGGTTTCACCAGTCTATCTTTTTCTTACACTCCCTACTATTCCTTAACATTCCTACTTCTCCTGTAGTTCTGTCACCAGGCTGTTCGGATCATCCGCTTGGTCACAACGCACGTAACTGTTCTCACTCATGCCACCCGTTACTAGTTAAAGGCTATGGCCCACAGAGACCTGGATGGCTGCATATTTTGGTGTGAGCTTTTTCTGGGTTGCCATCTATTCTGGTGAGTGCAGAGGACATAATTTTCTGCTGAGTGGATATTATAGCTAAGCTCCTGAGAGGGTGATGATCACCAGGTCTCATGGCCAGGCATGGCAGGGAGATGGAGCCTGGCCCTGCTGTGGCATCTCTGAGACAGGACTAATGGGTCCTGTGGGGCTGAAATTGGGTCCTGGGCAGAGTGGGAAGGATATCTGAGAGAGGCAGCACCAGTAAGTTTCATTGGTTCAGGGACCATGGAATACTATAATTCCTCTTGATTTCTAACTATAGATCTCTCTTGAATATCTTTTGCTGTCTGAACATTGTGTTTAAATTTAATGTACTTAATGACCATTCATTGTAATGGACAATCTCACTTGACAGATTTAGGGAAAGATAGCTGGATATACTCTGAGACAGGCATGGGAGAAACAACAAAGTTCTCAGCTGGTACAATAACAAACAACTTTTGCTTGCAAACTTTAGAATATCCAGATATAATAATACACTTGGCATGGCTTTGACTAGACTTTTTATTCAGGATTACAATATATTTCAAGAAGAAGAATGCAGAATAAGCAGAAGAGAAAGAAAAAGGGAGAGTTGATAACCACTAGCCTAGGAACCAGTGTGGTTTCAGCAGTTTTCAAATCCAGGGTAGTGGAGCCCACCATGCTGCACACATCTTGCTGACCTTTTATCAGTTCCAGGCCCCCCAAGGTGGCCAGTGCTAATTGGGGTGCCAGAGTCTCATGCCTGCACTTCACAGAATGCCAGAATGTTCCTGGCACCACTTTGGGGCCGATGGTGGTCCCACACAGTTGATTGCCCCAGTACAGAGTGGGCCTGTGTCACATTTCACTACCCAGCAGAGTGTGAGGAGGTGCTCCATCCCACCTCTCCCCCACCCATTTCCCACCTGTCTTTATCCACTCAGCCATTCCTCTGCTCTCCTGCATGCAGACGGCCAGGGTAGTGTCTGTAAATCAACATGAGATTTTGAAACCGTGTATTTTCTTTACTTTCTTCTTCACATTCCTTTGGATGTCACTGTTAAAGAAAACACAGATATAACATGCTGAACAACCTGTTTGCATTGGCTGACTTTCAATAAGGAAACATCTCAGTCAAGTAAAGGGTTTTTGTGAGAGTTTTTGTTTCATTATGAAATGAAAAAAAAAGATAATAACTTTTTGTTTTACTGAACTCTTCTCAACATTTAATGATTTTGATATCAAATGCATGTATGTATTTTTCCAAATATTTTTCAGAACGAAATCACATACTGTACCTGCTAAAAATCACTTCTTCAGTGTTATTCTGTATTTTCTACATCATGAACAAAGGATTAGCAGTATTACAGCCAGCCAATGTCCTGAGTTTATGCAGCATTAAGTGCTCACCTGGCAATCTGATTAATCACTTAGCTCACTAAAATGATAAATAATATAATATCTGCTACATGTAAAATATTTTAAATAATTATTTAATTTAAAAAGTATTTTCTGTTGCCACTTTACAAGAATAAATAACTATTACTTCACACTCAGAGATTGCACATCAGGAAATGTACTCTTTTTCCCTATTGTTCAATGACAACAAAGACTTCCATTTGGCAGCGTTTTGGTGAAATTTTTGATGTTGTTTTCATCTTGCATTACAGTTACTGGGCGTAGTCCTAGTGTTTTCATCTTTGGTTTTCCCCTCACCTTCTTGTACTAATATTGTGAGATGTTTCAGTCCTTTCCAAAAATTGTTTCTAAAACTTTTTAAACTTTAAGTCTATTATGGTTTAATTTTGGCAAGTTGATTGATTTTCTGATATGGAGAAAAACTTTCCTGATGTATTTACAATCCTAAAATAAACAACACATTAATTATTCAGCCCAACAGAAACTTTTCATAGCCACGAAAACTCAATGTATTTAATAAGAACATTTATTTGCAATTGAAAGTGCTAAGCAAGTATTATAATCCAAAGTTAACACTATCAAGGTATCATCAGAAAAGAACTTCTGAGTAGAAGTAAAATATATTTTATTTTATGTTTTCTTTTCTTTTTTCTTTTTCTTTATGTCCCAGGTGGTAGTTGGTGATTCTGACAAGCTGTGATTCTGTACGTTTAACAAAACTCCGAGCTTTCAAGATGTTATGCAATAGTGGCTTTCTGATAAGAGAAAAAGTTTACATTTTAATGATGCTATATTGAGATTTTAACATCTTGCATACCTGTGGATAAATGACAGATTGAAAATTTTGAGCCATCTTGTTTAAAAGTAGTAAATGCCATATAGTTAATTGACAGAAGAAAGAAAATAAGATTTCATTGAATTACTGAGTGGATAAGTACCTTTTATTTTTACACTATATATACCAATAAAATACATGTCTACCAAAATAAGCATTATACTGGCTGTGGTGTAACAGATGTAGATGAGAGTGAAAAGGAAGTACCTACAAATTATTAAATTAATTGGTTTTCATATCTGTAGTACACAGTCATTTTAATCTGAGCTTGAAAAAGTAATTTTAAGTAATTTTACCCCACAATTACTAATTTTACTTTATTGTACATTCAATACTATTCTTCCTAGGCTATTCTGAAATGTTTCAGGGGACAGAATCTCTATCATGTCACCAGGGAATATGGATCTCATTGTCGGTATTCTTTTATTAAGGTCTTTTTTTCTTAAATCCTTACAATTACTGCCAGAATATTCCTTCCACATTCTTAAATAATTTCTTAAATAATTTATAGTTTCTTTAATTTGGTGAGGTCTGAATTGCATTAGTTTGATACTTTGTACTTGATTCTACTTACATAAGAAATCTGTGGTCATATGTCTAATCTCTCTGGAACTGTTAATTTCTCTTTCTTGTAAGTGTTCCACCTTTTATTATACCATCACCTATGAATCATATTCATGCAGTGTACTGGAAATCTCCCAGAACATAAACGAGCATATTAAATAAGGCTGTACCTAAGACAAGTTCTCCTTGTTCCTTATTACCACATACTTGCAAAACAAAAGCAATAACTTACTATTTTTCATAACAGTTCCTTTTATTTAAAATTCCTTATCAGGACATTAAAATGTGATATTAATTTCCGAGGTCTTTCTTCTAAATTAAACTTCATTGTATGAGAAAAATCTGTGTATACTGCATGTAAGTTCTTGCTTTATTAATTATTATGCAAGTTTAAAAATACATATTTTTCAAAAGCTCTTCAGTCACAGGTGTATTATCTTCTTCAACAGTCCTATTTCCTTTAATCTCTTTTTTTTTTTGGACTGCTTATCCTGTAGGTTTTGGAATAAATTGACATAAATGTTCTGTGTGGTACTATAAGGACTGAAAGAATACAGCTGCCTGTCTCAAAGNAATTGACATAAATGTTCTGTGTGGAACTATAAGGACTGCCTGTCACAAAGCAAGGCCACAAAAGGAACTTGCCGTAAGACACCACAACAGCAACCTAAAATAAACACAGACAGGAGAAATTTATGCCAGGAAGGAGCTAATTTCAGACCTGGTGGAGGTGAGATCTGGTTAGTACATGCTGGTTACCATATCTGGACAAAAATTCCCACTGTGGCAAAATGTGGGAAAGGAAGCAACTGCTAATACACATCTCACTAATCAAACAAAGATCACCCAAAATGGTGGGAACTGCATCTGCGACCACCCCATGGATATCCGGAATGTGGACTGTATAAAGGTCCCCGCTGCTGAGAAGTNTATAAAGGTGGTACCCCCAGAAGATCGACTCAGGACCCCACTGCTGAGAAGCCCAGGGTGAAGGAGGAACAACGGGATGCCTCGGGGTCCATGGGTGGGAATTATGTTCTGCTTAATCTCTTCTCTTTCTCTGTCTCTCTCCCCTGCCTCACATTTACTGTTAAATAAAATCCATATTATTGACTTCGACATATGGCCTCATTTGCACCTTGATTTGGGCAGAGGCATCTCTCAATAAACTGATCATAACAGGAGTCAGCTGAGAAAAATGGAATTTTTTGCTATACTGTGATTCAGTATCATCTGTCTAATTTTGAACTTTTACTTTTAAAACACAGTAAAACTGTGTTTTACTTTTACTTACTTTTTAACAAGTCAGAATAGGTTTGACTTATTTTGAATTCCATTACATACTGATATTTAGATAGTAAACAGATATAGCATATATGCTTTTTTTCTTACTTTAAAAATTATTTCTGATTGAATTTGCAGTTCCTACTGGATTACTGATTTGAACTGATCAAATTAACTTTCTTAATTAGTTATTTTTATTACAAATCCTGATAAATTTCAATATGAAAGGTAAGCATAAGGTTTATCTTTAGAATAAGCAACCAATTTAAGCAAAATATTTCAAATTATGATCATTACATTACACTCCTTTTTAACTTGAGTTTCCTCAAGCAATCTTCAATCCTTTTCAGTCTTCTTTTCCTGACTCCGTTTTAATTTTGACTATCATTGCAGGCATTTTTATTTTTAAAAATTGTCATATTTTTTAACCATGGTACAAAATAATTCATTTTATCACTGTATCATAATTTAACCTGATATTGTAGTATTTGCAATTATGGGAATTTTTGGATTTGCTGATTGTCATCTTCAAAAGAAGATTTTTTGATTATTTACTCTTTTGTAAGGGGCTTTTACTGATATCCCCCTCCAGACTTGGAGATTTTCTTTTCCTGTGTCAACTACATTTTTGCATTGCTCATTAATTTTAAATACCTCCAGCTACATATCCATTTCTCCTGGACATTTTTGAGTAAATTTCTTGGAGAAAAACTTCCTGTTCAACAGAAATGTCCATTTGATCAAATTTATTTCCCTTTCTGTCTTCACAGAGCTGACCTGCCTTTCATGATTTCCTGTTTTTCCTTTTAGATCAAAGAGAAAAAACATTATACATAGAAGCTATGGTTTCTGAGAGCTTGGAACAATGATTTGTACTCCAATCTTATTCTGGTTTTGTTCTTTGACCTTTTAAAAATCATTTAAAATTATATTTATCAGCTTTTTTAGAAAATTAAAGATTTTTTCCATTTGTAGAGTTCACATATTTTGTTTTGAAACACTTTTTTTTATCAAGGAACTATCTTATTTCAAATGTAATATCTGCAACTGAATCATAACATCATCAAAATTAGGATATTGCTCTGTGAATCAAGTGATTAAAACAAGAACCTATGTCCAGTCATTAGACCTGCTTCTCATTTTGTAATTTCATTGTTGATGGTATAAGTTAGATGGCAAGTTTTACTTAAGATATAAAGTTATATATCTATCTTTTCTAGAAAATTTCCTCTCCAAAATAAAAGGCAAGGCCAACACTTGACCCATTAGCATCCCTGAGAGAAGTAATAAGTTGAGAATTTTTGTATCATGTTCCATTGTGAAGTCATAACCAAACTATTCAAAATCAGATCAGTACATTTCTTTAAGGTGTTAACTCTCAGCATTGCTTGCCTTGCCCAAAATTTAACTTGGGGAAAAAAAAGCTGCATGTTTTATACAGGAACATCAGTGTTTAATTTTGAATTTTCTTGTCTTTGACAAAAACTAATTATTTGGGAAATAATGTATTTTCAGAAGGTATGGAATTTTTTATTTCTTTTACAACCAACTCCAGATCAAAAAATGTTCCATTCTACACAAAATACAACCATATTTTCATGCTGTTTTGCATGGGTGAAGAACTTTTTTCTAATATCCAGCCTAGGTCTCCCCTGATACAATTTCAGGCTATTGCCTTGAATCCTGTCACTGGTCACCAGACAGAGAAGAGATCAATGCCTGCCATTCCTCTTCCCCTCTTGAGAAAGTTGTAACTGCAATGAAATTTCTCTTCAGTCTTCTCTTCTCCACTCTGAACAGACCAATTGATCTCACCTTCTCCTCATACGGTTCCCTNACTGCTGGCTCATGGTCAACTTGCCATCGACCAGGATGCCCAGGTCCCTTTCCATGGAACTGCTCTCCAGCCTCTCATTCCCCCGTCTGTCCGTACATCCAGGGTTGCTGCATCCCAGATGGAGAATCCACCACTTTCTCTTGCTAAACTTCATGTGGCTGGTGATTGCCCAGGCCCCTGATTTTTCGAGGTCTCTCTGCAGGGCCTCCCTGCCCTTAAGTGGGTCAACAGCTCCTCTATTTTTGGTGTCATCAACAAACTTAGTATTCTTTTGAGTCCTGCATCCAGGTCGTTAATGAAGATGTTGAAGAGAACTGGTCTGAGGATGCAGCCCTGCAGAGCCCCACTAGTGACAGGACAGTCTGATGTTTTTCCATTGACTGTAACCCTTTGTGCCCAACCCATAAGCCAGTTGCTCACCCATCGCATGATATATTGCTCCAGCTGTGTGCTGGACATTTTGTCCAGAAGAAGACTGTGAGAAACAGCACCAAAAGCTTTACTGAAATCCAAAAATGTTACATCAACTGGCTTCCCTTGACCAACTTAAGTGGTTACCTTGTCATAAAAGGAAATCAGGTTTCATAAGCAGGACTTCTTTCTCATGATGCCATGCTGGTTGTCACCATTGACTGCTTTGTCTTTCAGGTGTTTTTCAATACCTCACAGAATTATTGTCATCATAAATTTGCCAGGCACTGAAATGAGACTAACAGGCTTGTAGTTTTTGTGGTCCTCCTTCTTGTTCTTCTTGAAAATCGGGACATATTTGCCAGCTTCCAGTCAGCTGACACCTATCTGGATTTTCAACTTCCTTTTTCTCTTATCTTAGTACAGTGACTTTTTCCATAAAGATAAGTGTGTCTTCCTAAAACTCAGAAGTTCACAAGCTTCATGCTTAAACCTGAATAAGATTAAACCTAATAGTTAACAGTTTTTGATAAAAAGATAATCGAAAATTCTCTTCTGGTTCTTTCTTACTTCAGTGAAATATCTATTTGAATCTCTTTCTCCAAATGCTTTTGATACTGGCATGGAATTCATCAGTATGGATTAGATATATTAATTTATCTAGAAATCCTGTCATTGAGTGAATTAAGTTTGTAAAATGAAAATATGCATACAGATATGAGAAGGAATTAAGTGGCAACTGGAAAAAAATTGACGTTTCAGAACCCATACAACACATTCTTCTTTCACATGAAGTATGCAATGCAACAAGGAAAGAAATTATACTATAACAGTGTTGCATTGAAATGCTTTTTTAATAAAGAAGCCTTTATTAAAAAAAAAAAAAGTGCAGAAAAGCAAAAAATAATTCCTTCACAACTTCCTATCAGTAAGCACATATTAAGCTGTCTCTACAAAAGCAGGGCTCCGTGATGCATAACAATTATTTGGAAAAACAAATGTGATAGCTGTGAACTTGCCCTCCCTACCCTTCTGTAACTTTTACCAATATATAGCAAAAGTTATTCTTCCAAGCCTTCCATCTTCTCCAATTGTTTTGGAGAGCAACTGTATTATTATGCTTGATAACAGTGTCCTAGGCAGAGTGGGTTTTTCCTGTCCACATGGAAAACAAGAAATAAAAAAAAATTCATTTTGACATACTTTTCTATAGGTGTGTGTGAAGTAGTAAACTTCTGGTGTTGAATGCCCACCTACTTTAAAGATATTAATATTGAGCCTTTCAAGTTTTTGCTAGTTTATGCATCTTGTTTCTCACCTGCCCTACATCTGGAAGTTTTAGTGACGTTTGCAGAATTTTCTTTCTGTGTTTGCAACTTTTGTAGCTTTAGAGAACATCTCATAGTGCTGTTGTTTTTCCTTGGTAGAATAAGACAGTGTGCATAGAATCCACACCTAATAAAATTCACCAATAGCTGACATATTCACTGTCCTGTACAGTGGGCTTATTTCAGGTAAGACTCTTATTTCAGTTAGCACCTATTTTTCTGGTTTGAACTCCTTATACTGAAGTGAACAAGATAGCACTAGTCCATATGTGGCATCCGAAAGATACCAGAGTATTTGACACTGTATTGGGTTTACCTGGCAGGGGTTTGATAGTAGAGGGGCTACAGAGGTGTTTTCTGTAGGAAGATGATAGAAGCTGCTCCCATTTTGGACAAAGCTTGTTTCAGTTGACTCCAAGACAGACCCATTGCTGTCCAAAGCTGAAGAAATCTCTGGTGTTGGTAGTGCCTCTGTGACAACATACTTAAAAAAGGGTGAAAAATGCTGCAACATCTGTGAGAGAGGAGTAAGAATGTGTGACACAGCCCTGCAGACACAAAAGTCAGTGATGAAGCGGGGGGGCAGAGGTGCTCCAGATGCCAGAGAAGAGTTTGCCCTGCAGGGCATGGAGAACTGAGGAGGAGCAGACACTCACCCTGATGGCCATGAAGGACCCCACACAACAACAGGCATGTGGTCCCTATGGCCCTGTGGAGAGCCCATCCTGGAGAAGGCTCCTGGTAGGAACTGTTGCCCATGGAAAGCAGTCCATAAACAGCAGGTTTTTTGTCAGGAAACCTGTCCCATGGGGGACCCATGCTGGAGCAGTCTGTTCCTGGAGCATTGTACCTTGTGAAAAGGATACATTCTGGAGCAGTTCCTGAAGATCTGTAGGCCATGGGAAGGGCCCATTTTGGAGGTTTGTGAACATCTGCATCCAGTGGGAAATACCCCACTCTGGGATGGGGGAAGAATGTGAAAAGAAAGGAGCAGCAGAGACGAAGTGTCTCCATTCTCCATCCCCATTCACTGCTCAGGTGGGGAGGAGGTAGAAGAGTTAAGAGGGATGTTGAGAGGAAGGAAGAGTTGATGGGAAAGTCTTTTAGATTTTTATTTTTATTTCTCACTTTCTTACTTTCTTACAAGTAAATGTCAATAAATTAAATTAGTTTCCCCAAGCTGAGATAGTTTTGCCTGTGGAAGTACTTGAAAGTAACCTCTGTGTCCTTATTTCTATCCACAAGCCTTTTGTCATATTTTCTCCCTCTGTCCTGTTGGTGGAGGGGGGCTGATAGTGCAGCTTGGTGAGCAACTGGCAGCCAGCCAAGGTCAACCCACCACAAGCACATACGAAGGCCAAAAATGAAGCATCCAACATAAAATTTTAAAGTAGCTCTTGAATTAGACATACTGAGTTCAGCAAACAGGCCTGCCAAAGAGGGACTAGGCCCTCAATGGCTTGTGAGAAAGGGAAGAGAGCAGAGGTGGTGCCTGAGGCTCGAGGGGACTGATAGGGAGGGCATGACTATGGCAGTCCTGTCTGTCTGTCACAACAGACAGTCCCTGGCCTGGCTGCAGCAGCTGCCCTGGTCTCAGGCTGTGAGCTGTGCCTCTTCTCCCAGTGAGTGTGTCACACCATTCCGAAGGATGGACATCTTAGGGCTGCAGCAAACAAGTGGAAGATTCAGTCTCCTAAAATGGGCATCATAGAATGTTGTGATTTCTGGCAAAAAAAAAAAAAATTCTCTTTTCACTTCTTGATGCACACCTTTAAAACAGGTATAGGGCTATGATGTTATATAGCGAAAAAGTTTCAGAGAAGGCATTTGGAGCTGCTCAGCTTGATCCATGTGCCAGCTCCAAGTGGAATTAGCAAATGAAAGTAGCAGGAGACATCATTCTGCAGGGATAAGCATTTGTCTCCCAAGCAGATTTTCTGTATTGTGATGTTTATTGCTGATCAGGAGCTCAATCTGGGACATTGAAGAGAAATTGCTGAGGTTCATCTGAATTTAGTCTTATGTCTTATTGCTCATCTGCATTGACATCAGAGATACTGTTAAGGGAGTTTACAGGCTGTAAAGCATGCAACATGGCAGCTCAAGGAACACCTCGATTCCATCAAAGGGAAGGACTTACATATGAGCCGATGGATTCAGTGAGTCAGTGCCTGGTTGGTTGCATGGTATTTCAGACCACTCTTTGGCTTTTCTGACTATAGCTCTCTCTCTGAGGAATTAGGATTTCTGGGGAGAGATAGGATACACCTGATGAGCAGAGAAATATTGCATTTGCTAACAGGCTTCTTAACCTCTTGGGAAGGACTTTGAAATAGGGTCACTAGAAGCTTGTGATGGATACGCCTGACCCATAGCCATACTCTGGATGGGATTGACCAATGAGCAAAAGGACTCATGCCCTGGAATAAATCTGTGAGCTGGAGAGATCCTGGCTCACATACAAGGAAGTGAAGATGCCTCAGAAAAAGATTTTGAAAGTTGGTTTCAAAGCCCAAAAATGCAAGATAACTGAAGTACAGAACAAGATACAAAAGCTAAAATAAAGACATCTATCTGTCTATACTATTGTCTAGCAGCCAACTCCTTCATTCTATAAACATTGCTATCAGGATGAAGCCCTTCTGATCGTAATATTTATTCATTTGAGCTCTTCCTGATTTGCATCTGGACTGCACACCAACTAAATTTATCCTCAAGCAGGGATGTCTCTCAAGGTTTGAGATCCCTTACTTGAGGCTATGAGATTCCTCCTAGTGCAAGAGAAATCCCTTGGTTGTGACAGATCCTTGGTAAGTGACTAATACCACACTGAATTAATGAAACATTGCTAATCCATGTACCTACTCAATATTATTATAAACTCTGTATAGATAATCCCATCAATCATAAACCATCATTGAGTTTGAGACTAAGACTGGACCTTGCTTCATCTACACTCTGTAAGTTTAGAAGGCAAGGGGATCCATTCTTAACCTTGTGATTCAGTGGAAGGGTCCCTGTGCAAATCTTTCTAACTCAAACCTAACTTGAGTTTCCTTTGTATCATTCTTTGATGCAGTAATTAATAAGTAATTAATAAGTAATTAATAAGGTGCTACCAAACCTATGGAATCTTGGTAAACTGCTGTTAAGCTGTCTTAAATGTCATAAAATTTATTGAACCATATTATTTTCCCTCAATGAAACATGTTGCTTCTCTCTTTTGAGTGAGGTGCATTCCTCATGACTGCTGGAAAAAAACAAAGATTGATGGGAAGAGCCAGCAGAGATTTACCAAGGACAAATTGTACCTGAAGGGCCTGCCTGCTTTCTGTAGTAACTGATTCTGTGAACAACACTGGAAGCTGTTCATCCTGACTAATAAGGTGTTTCACATATATTCTTGTAGCCAAATTGGAAAGATCTACTGCAATATGTAAAAGTGGCAGGAGGGCTGGCCTGACTGGACTGTGGTTTGCTGTGTAAAATCCACCTGCATACTATTAACAGTGGTGCTCCTCAGAGATGAAGACCAGGGCCAGTACTATTCAGCATCTTCATTAATGGTCTGTTTGGTGTGTAAGGATGCACCTTTAGAAAGTGTTGTTTTTGAGAACAAAGCCTGTGAGACAAGGACAGGACTGATACAGAAGTACCTGGGCAGGTTTCATCAATGGGGTGAAAGAAGCTACATGAAGTCCAGCAAAGACAAATGTATGAATAATCCCATGCAGCTGGAGACTGAATGGCTGGGAACTGTCTCTGCAGAAAAGGAGCTGGGCTTCCTCTGGACAACAGGGTGGATATGAGTCATCATATTCAAAGGAGAAAAAGGAGAGCTTTCACCTTGGAAGGCCATTGCATAATAGATTGTATTAACAAGAGTAGAGACAGCAGGTAACCCGCCTTTGAGAATTCTGAGAGTAAATTCAGAGTCCTGCATCAAGTTTTTATTTCCCTGTAGAAAACACACATGAAAAAAAACCCAACAAAGCAAGCTTAGCAGAGGGCTACAAAGATGATTAGAGGCTTGAAATACATGATATACAGAAAGAGAATGAAAATATTGTTTCCTCAGTTTTTGGAAGGAAAAATTGTGGGAGGATTTTACTGTAGTTTTCAGCAACAGGAGGAGGATACAAGAAAAATAATGAAATACAGGGGGGACAACGTGCAGTAAAAGAAATTTTGATTAGATATTAGAAAAATGTACTTACAGTGAGTGTGTTTAAACAGCAGAACAGGTCACCCAGAGAGCCTGTGAAATCTCTGTATTGCAGATATTCAAAATGGGACTGAATTTAACCCCAAGCAGTTTTAACTTGGAAATGGGATCTACCTTTAAAATGGTCGTTCTTTTAAGGGGCTTGAATTAATCCCTTCAAACTCATGACTTCGGGGTTTTTTTCTTTTTTTTTTTTTTTTAATTCTGTGATTTTAAATGGCTCCTATATCTCAACAACTTTGCTTCTTCAGCATTTCACTACATTTGAGCTAACTGGTATGTTTCATGGCAGTGAAATTTTATTTGATGAATTTTGTAAGTAGAACTGTTGCTGAAAATGCCTTAAGGATTTTTGTAATGCATAGTAAACCATTTTCCCTCAAATGTTAATTTGGTATAAATAAATATTGGGGCTTACATGACATCACTAACCATGATAGTGGACAAGCTTTTGTTCCAGTGCATAAATACCATAATGTGTACCATTTTTTAAAAATACAATTTTATTTACATAAAAGCTTTCATGTTCCTTGAAATTGTGCTTTGTAGATAATAAGAATGGATAGGAATGAATCAGTATATTAACAGGCAAATACAGAGCAGATAATTTTTAAACTTAATATTAGAGTATGACTTCAGAAAGACTCTTTCATATTTTCTTTTCCCATGCTGCCCATGCTGCTAAGAACAAAAGAATACATCAAGACAATTTCAACAAAGGCATAAAAAACAATTGTGTTTTGATCTGAGAACTTCTACAAGAAAGTCACAAGAAGAATGTTTTACCAATATATGTTTCATACCATCTGTGTTCAAAGCTAAAACAACACTTGATCAACATCACAAATATTTTCAAATGATGGTACTTAATTATGATCTTAAATCAAATCTTAATTCAATCTCTGTATCATTATAGGTATTGCTAGCTTGTCCATCAAATGCTGGTTTTTAAGTTAAAGAGTGAGTATTCAAGAAATTGCATAACAGACTTAGTAGGTTTTTTTCTTTGCTTCATGATATTTCCCATAGGTAAATCTCTGCTAAAAATGACAAGGTTTTCTTTCATCCTTGGAGGTCAAATACTCATTATTAAATGCATGGTTCATGGGGTACCAGACTTACCATGTAACTCTAATGATCTGAAAAAAATACATTTTTTTTGGCCTTGAGCTGCAGATGAACAGTAGAAGCAAATATAGGTTTTCCTAATTTACATTCTGGGGGCATTTCTTTTATTATTCTCTGGACTTCTTAAAGATCCTCCAGAAATTCACATTCTGTTTATTCACAAATTTTCACTATTAACATAGAATAAAATGTCTTATACAGATACACACATATACACTGCATAAAAGATTAGAAAATGCCAGGTAATATAAAATTACCTCAGTACATTCTCGTGTATGTAGCACTTTTTCTATTTTCCATTTTTGTTCTCAATTTAAAATTTGTCTACCAAATATATATGTGCATTTTAAGCAATTTGGAAATCATCTGAAAATACTGATTATACAGTGTATTTATCATTCTTTAGGGCTTGGTTTCTATATTAAAATCAGGAAGACATTTAATAATTTTGCAGAAATGGTCTATAATGGTATATTCCAGTCTGAATATGATCACGAAGTTGTTTTATCTTGTGTCAAGGGCCCCTTGAAAGAATCAGACCTACTAGGTTATGTGAAAGTAGCTAATCATGTAATAAGAACTCCATTTACAAGGTGAGGTAGAGGCCTGTGAGACAAATATGTGCCAGATGAACATTAACTCTACTTCCTGTACTGATAGCACACAAGTGACTGTCAGTACATAGTAAGTGTTTCAAAGAAAAGGAAGATGTCTGATTAATTTTTCAGCGGTGGGAATAGGTTTCAGATCCCAAATGAAACAGATCTCATGTGTGTCTAAGTTATTCTTTGGTTTAAGCACATCAAGAATTTCCTTATGTAAAAGTCTGCTAAATGGGTCATTTTAAAGTCTAATCTAAAATTGTCATCTTCATAATGTTGCCTACAGGTAAAAATCTGTGTCCCTTCTCTGTCCTGCAGCATTAGATTTGGTTCTGTTGGTGCCACTGAACCCTTAAATATATTCTGCAGCTGACATATATCACTTAAAAATATGATATGCTCTGACATATTCCCCTCCAAAATCCTTTTAACATGCCGGTCATACAGCAGCAATGATACATTTCTTTGTGCTCAGACATTTCATTGCTTCAGGATGGATAAATAGATTTTTTTTTTTTCTCTGAGAATATCTGTGTTCTGAAGAATAGGCATATTTCCAAACCCTTTGGAAGAATGAGATTAAATAGTGCTGGACATCTCCTAAAGTAATTGTGATATAGAAGCTTTCTCATTCTAAGAAAACACTAAGTTTGTTATTAGAGGATTGCTTCAGGTTGCAGGCTAAGTTTAAGTAAAAAATCTTTCCTGTAGAGACTTATCTATTAGCTCTTGCCTATAAGTGGAAGAGATTTTTCAATACTATACACGTAAGTACCCCTTCCATTTCTTTGGGATATTTCTCACAAAGATATTGATTACTTTGTGCACAGAACTATGAGGAAATGTCTAAAATAAAATATTTGGAAAAGAGTACATATATCAGTTGAGAGATACAATTTATTTATATTGATGCAATAGTGATGCCCATCTGAGTGTTCTGAGACTCACTGTAATGTCTGGACAGGGCTGGACTACAACCCTATAGCTCACAACGTGCACATTGGCTATGAGGTCAGTCCTTTGGAAGCCTGAGAACCCACAGCACAAGTTATATTAAATTCTGCTGTGACAGAAAATCCCTTAAAATTTACAGACAACTGAGAAAGAGAGTTTCTTACTGATGAATGTGCAATCATTTCTCCTGTTGGTTTCTGCAGAAGGCTTGTGCATGCCAGAGAACATGAAATATATTAGGGTTACCTAATGTTTCACACAGTATTTAACCTGAATTTATTAATGCACACAAAGGCAGAGACATAGTCAGCCAGCTGTCTGAATAGGCAAGAGAATATTTGGCCTTTAAGTTCTCAAGACATCAGACTCCAGACAGGCTGATTGGAGCATTTTCCATATATACCTTAGAACCTGAAAAAAAGGTAGTTTGGGAGGTGTGTCACGGCTCCCAAGTGTAGGAATGCAGTGTTCACTCTATTCCTCTCCCTCCTCAACTGGACAGGGCAGGAAAAATACATCAAAATTCTCCTGGATTGAGATAAGGACAGAGAGAGATCACTCAACAATTAGCAACATGGCCAAAACAGACCTGATCTGGGAAAATTAAATTAATTTATTACAAATCCAATCAGAGTAGGATGACAAGTAAAATAAAATCTTAAACCCAAATTCCCCCCACCCCTCCGTTATATCTCAAGCTTAACTGTACTCACAATTCTACCCCCGCATCAGCAGTGCAGGGGGATGGGGAATGGGAGCTACTGTGATTTCATTACACATTGTCTCTGGTGCTCCTTCCTCATCACAGAGAGGACTCCTCACACTCCTCTGCTCCAGCATGGGGTCCCTTGCAAGGGAGACAGTTCTTTATGAACTTTTACAACTTCCTTCCCACAGGCTGCTGTTCTTCACAGACTGCCCCAGCATGGATCCTTTTCCACGGGCTCCTTCAGGAGCAGGCTGCTCCAGCATGGGTCCCCCATGGGATCACAAGTCCTGCCAGCAAACCTGCTCCAGTGTGGGCTCTTCTCCCCATGAGTTCACAGGACCTGCGATGAACCTGTTCCAGTGCAGGCTGCCCATCAGTTCACAGCCTCCTTTGGTCATCCACCTGTGTGTGGGGTCCTCCAGGGGCTGCAGGTGGATCTCTTCTCCACCATCCACCTCCATGGGCTGCAAAGGCACAGCTGCCTCACCATGGTCTTCAACTCAGACTGCAGGGGAATCTGCTCTGGCACCTGGAATGCCTCCTCCCCCGCTTCCTCACTGACCTTGGTGTCTGCAGACCTGTTTCTCACAGACATTCTCACTCTTCTCTGCTATAATTGCTTATGTGCAACAACCTTTTTTCCCTGGACTAAATAAGTTATCATATGCGTGGATGCCAGCTGGCATTGCCTTGGTCAGACATAGAGGAAGCTTCCAGCACTTTCTCAGAGGAAACACCCCTGTTGCACCCCCACTACCAAAACCCTGCCATGCAAACCCAATGCAGCCAGATAGCTTTAAGTTCAGGGCACAAATCTGAATTCTTCTACAATAGCTAGAAAAACTCTCAGACTCTAAAGTAGTCAGAAAGTTATCTGGACTATGGACTATGACTATATGTTATATGGACATACGGACTATGACTCTGTTTTGGTTGTATTCAGTTCTGAATTCACTATTTTAATTGATGAAGGAACAGATTTTAGGAATGCTGACTCTTGGCTCAGCCTAGCATCTTAAAGTTTTAGAGTTCTCTTTCAAACATGAAAAAAATATGCAATTACAACCATTAACCTAACTCTACCAAGTCCACCACTAAACCACGTCTCTAGGTGCCACACCTACACATCTTTTAAATACTTCAGGGATGGTGGCACAACCACTTCCTTGGGTATGCTGTTCCAATGGTTCACATCCCTTTCTGTGAAGAAATTCTTCCTAATATCTAATCTAAACATTCCCTGGCAAAACTTGAGGCCATTTCCTTTGGTCCAATTGTTTGTTAACTGGGAGAAGGGGTCACCACCTGCCCTTCAGGAAGCTGTAGAGAGTGATATAGAATCACAGAATGGCCTGGATTGGAAGGGACCTTAAACATCACCTTGTTCCAACCCCCTGCCGTGGACAGGGACACATTTCACTAAACCAGGTTGCTCAGAATTCCATCCAGCCTCACCTTGAACACTTTCACGTTCGGGGTATCCTGTGGGGTCTCCCCTGAGCCTCCTTTTCTCCAGGCTAAACAACCCCAGTTCCTTCAGACACTGCTCATAAGACTTGTGCTCCAGACCCTTCCCCACCTTTCTTTGCCCTTGTTTGGACACACTCCAGCACCTCTATGTCCTTCTTGTAGAGATGGACTCAAAGCTGAACACAGGGTTCAAGGTCCAGCCTCACCAGTGCCCAGTAGAGAGGGACAACAGCTTCCCTAGACCTGCCAGCCACAAAAGTTTTGATACAGGCCAGAATGCCATTGGCATTCTTGGCCACCTGGGTACACTGATGGCTCATGTTCAGCTGCTATTGACCAACATCCCCAGGTCCTTTACCACAAGGCAGCTTTCCAGACACTCATTCCCTAGCCTGTAGTACTGCACGGAACTGTTGTGACCCAAGTGCAGGACCTGTCACTTTGCTGTATTGAGCCTCACACAATTGTCCTCGGCCCATAGATCCAGCCTCCAGATCCTTCTGTAGAGCCTTCCTACTGTTGGACAGATGAACGCTTCTGCCCAACTTGGTGTTATTCAAACGTAAAAACTGAGTGGGTAGCTAAGAATTCCATAAGTTGATGAATATTTATATGTATTCATAAGGCTTGACATCTGCTAGGCTGTGCATATTTATGACCTGGTTCTATGTTAGAGATCTTGAGGGAGGTCAGGCAGAATAAGCCCTTATTACTTTGCAGTGTAGCTTTTAATGTTCCTGAATTTGGAATGCATTTGCTTGTCAGGTTAAATGAATTGCCACTGCAGGCCTACTATGAGCAATCTAAATTTCATGAGAAATAATGGAAGTGCATAAAATACAAAAGGACAGCAGTTTCAAAACTTTCCTATGAATTTTCATAGAATCACCGAATCTTTGAGGCTAGGAGGCACCTCTGGAAATCCCATCTCAAACAGGATGAATTCAGGTCTTTGTCCAGTCAGGTTTTCAATAACTCCAAATATGGAGAGTCCACAACTTTTTCGGGCACTCTGTTTCAAGATTTGACCATCTACACAGTAAAAATTTGGGCCTTACCTCAAAGTAAAATTTCTTCTGTTTCAATCTGTTTCAATTGCCTCTTGTCCTGTCACTGGGTGCTGCTGAGAAGATTCTGGTTCACTCTTCTTCATTCCCTCTCATCAGCTATTTATACATACTGATAAAATCCCCCAAGTCTTTTCCAGGCTAAGCAGTCCTAGCTCAGCCTTTCCTTGAATGTAAGTTACTCCAGTCCCTTTGTCATCTTTCTCCACTGGACTTCCTTGAGCATGTCTTGCTTGTGCTGAGGAGCTCAGCACTGGACACAGCACTCAGATATGTCTCACTCGTGCTGCCTAGAGAGGAGGAATCACCTCCCTTGACCTGCTAGCAACATTTCTACTGTGGCCCAGGAGGCTGCTGACCTTTGTGTCAAAGGCACATGGCTGGTCTGCCTCATGTTCAGGACTATTACTGACAAGCTTTTTTCCTGCTTGTTTACACCTAGTCTGTACTGTGCAGGTACAGGACTTTTCACTTCCTTTGTTGAATTTCATGAGGTTCCTGTTAGCCCATTTCTCTACTCTGTTGAGGCCCCTCTAAATGTCAGGGCAATTGTCTGGTGTATCAGCCATCAAACTCCCAGGTTTTTATCATCAACCATCAAACTCCTACGTTTTATCATCAGCAAATTTTTTGAGGGTCATTAAGGAAGAAGTTAAATAGTAGTGGTCCAAGACTCAGCCCCTGGGGTACACCACTAGTGACTGGTCCAAGAATCAGCCCCTAGGGTACACCACTAGTGACTGGTCCAAGAATCAGCCCCTGGAGTACACCATTAGTGACTGGTCTCCAGGTTGGCTTCATGCTGCTAGTTAGATTCCTGTAAGCATGCATTTCAGACAGTTTATAATCTATTTTCACCTATTTTTAATTATATGTTTATTTATCAGATTATTATTCATAATTTTATTCAGTAGAATGCTGTGAAACCCAACATCAAAAGCCTTGGAAAATTCAAAATAAGCAATATCCTTCACTTCTCTCATTCTCTGAACCATTCCTTTGAAGAAGGTTGTGAGGTTGGTCAGGCATGATTTCTCCTTTATAAATCCAAGCTTAATGCTCCCAGTAACCTTCTTGTCCTTGGTAGGCTTGAACATGATTTCCAGGATTATTAGCTGCATTACTTAATGGACTAAGGGATTAAAATGTAACTGACTAGACCTTCCTTCTTGTCCCCCTTGAAGACAAGAGTGACATATGCTTTCTTCCAGCCCTTTGGAACTTCCCATAATCTATGTGATATTTAAAGAGTAAGTGAGACTGACCTCAGAATATCAGCCAGCTTCCCCAAGACTTGTGGGTGCATCTCATCAGACCTCATGGAGCTGTGTATGCTCAGGGCCAGGTTGGTGTCCCCGTCCATGCAGGAGGTTGGAACTAAATGATCTTTAAGGCTCCTTCCAACCCAAACCATTCTATGCTTCTTTGATTCAAGTAGTTTAAATGTTCCCTAACACAATACTCCCCTGGCTGGCTGTGAGGCAAAGTCTCCCCAGAGACCGAGCCTCCCTCCATTTTCTAAAGGGGTTGTCTGCTTTGGTGGTCACCTCTCCCCTCACATGCCCTAGCTGCCTGCTTCACGTGGCACGTGTTAAGGCTCCCAGCACGTGTACAGCCCCTATAGTAATTAAAACCCGTATAATATTGAGGCATATATAGAAATTAAACCGGTTCCTCACAATGCCTATATGGAAGCACAGCTGGGAAGAATAAATACAGGGCTAGACAAGCCTCAGAAACCTCTTCAGAGCACCTTGAATCTGGGACTGGACAAGCAAAAAACTTCTCTAGATAACAGTCATGTCAACAGGTCAGGGGTTCTATCTCTTGCATCAGGGAATTCCCCACTGCTGTCACCCATCACTTACTCTGGGTGGTTCTGAGGGGCTCAGGCTCAGCTGTCTTGGATGCCAAGTTCAATACAGCTCCCAGCCTATCACTTGCTAGCATATCCAATCCTATTGAATTTACACACTTTCTACTTGTGATAGATTTGGCTGGGATAGTATTCAGTATTCATATTACTTCTAGAAAGTTCTCCCTTCACTACTGCCCCATTGGTTGGTTCATGTAATCCCCTCCCCTAAGTTATCCCCATTGGTTGATCCTCTGATGTCTCCTCCCCATTGATCAATCCCCATTGCTTGTTACCCTTTGCTCCACCCATTTCCCCAAGTATAAGAACCCTGGACACCTTGATTCTGTTGTCCCTGGACCTTTCACCTACAACAAACTGGCTGGAGCCCACACAAAAGACCCCTCTCTCTTCCTTTGCTGATGCTAGAATACCACCTTTGTTTGGGGCTTGCTCCTCGAGAAGGAGACAGCCCTGCTGCTTGCTGCAGCTAAGCCAAGAACGTCTGCAGCTGTACGCTCTGAGCCTTGGGCAGCTCCAACAGCGTCAGTTTTCCAAGGTACCTGCTTGCCAGTCACTAGCTGGGCATCAGTTTGCATGTGGGATATGCTGAGTGATTGCTTTTATATAACCTTTTTTCCCCCTTTCATTTATTAAACTTTTATATCAGCCTACAGTTTTTTCACTTCTGCTTTTTCTTCTCTCTTTTCTGTCCCACTGCTGACTGTAGTTTTGTAAGGTAGATTCTTATGTATAGAATAACACTGGGAAATACAGGGAGAGGGAAGTACTCCCATGACCTGACTCCAGCCACAGGAGTTAAGCATGCGGGTTATGTAACTAGTTTCTGTGTTTGGGTAGAAACCAAAGGAGCCAAGAGAAATTCCTACCCATTTCCCAGCTCTGTATTTACATGAGTCTTCTGCAAGCTGAGAAGAAACCCATCTGTGCACACCAGAGAGGAACAGCATACTGTACTCAGCCCTTGGATCTGGAAATTGAGGGAACTTGAATCCCTGGATGCAGTGAAACACATCTACCCAAAGGTCAACTGCCTGCAGAAATTCACCTGTAGCGATGAAACCACATCATTTTGTTTAAGCTCATGGTCTCAAAAACCTTCCCAAAGTTTCCTCGCTTCATTACTATTACACATATACTATAGGGCTGGCCCCATATATAGTATATATTTGATATAATTGCATTTTGAACATTTCATTTAAGTGACCCTGACTTGATACTGAACCCCTGTTTGGGTGAATTCTGTGCTGAATAGCTCCAAAACAAAGGCCAACCCTTCACCATGCACAGATTGTAAGACTAAATTGTGATATTATTCTACCTGTCACTATTACTTAATACCATTTAAGATTTAGGACTAAGAATTTGATGTTGAATAAAATTGGACCAGTGTGTCTTCAGGATCAAATCAAGATATTGGCAAGTTACCCATCAGTAGATGAGTGAAGAATAAATTAATAGAACTTGCCAGAAAATAGAAACACTCAAAAAATTTCTCTAGATTATATGAAAGAATAGCAATAAAAGAAGTTTTTTCTTTATGGAGTTTTTGAATAAAAAATCTTTTTGATTTGAGCCTAGTCAGAAGTACTTGGATACTTTTCCATTTCCAGGGTTTTTTTTTGTCAGTCATCTTTTCTGCCAGGAATTTATTTGTTTTGGGGTAATCCTGTATTTCTAACTCAGAATCATCTTTTTTGTTTCATACAGTTAGCCCATCTGTCATAAGAATTGTTGTACTTTTAAAAAATTTCTGTAGAAGTTTCTAGCATGTATAATGGTTTTATAAGTAGATATTTAGCATTTTGCATTTAGTAAACAGTTGGCATAAACATTGTGTTAGAATTCTTTAGAAAGAGGTACAACAATGGAAAATGAAGCTGATTTTTTCTTGACTATTGTTTGATTAGGAAAGTAATGCAACAGAAATTGGCTCCACTCACAGATTTACTCAGTAAAGAAATCACTCTACTTTGTCTTCAAAAATTCATATTTCTTCGCTATGTTTAGAAGAAGGATCTGGCAGTGTTTTCTTCCTTGGGTGAGGATGGTTATTAGTGTTGCGATGAATACAGAGTTCAGCTGTGCTCCCAGCAATATAGCCACTGATGCTGTTATCACACACAGCTGATTTCAGCCGAGCAGAAGTTACTGTGTCAAGAACTCAGGGCACCTGATAGCCTTTAAACCTGATTCTAGGTGTTGCTCTACACATTTTTTTCAACTGATGTAGGATCAGCTTCTGAGTCTTTTTACTTGAACTGTCCAGATCTAGACCTGCTCCTGATTATCTGCATTCTGTCTTTGCTGCTTCACTTCATATTTTGCTTGGAGTTCAGCTGGATCCTTGTGTTATGGCTAAACCCCATCTGGCAACTGTGTCCCAATCAACTGCTTGCTTACTCCCACTCCAGCTGGATGGGGAAAAGAATCAGAGTAAAAGAAAACTCATGGGTTGAGGCAAAGACAGTTTAACAGGGGAAGAAAGAAGGAATTAATTCACAGTTTCTGACAAGCAGGCAGGTGTTCAGCCATCCCCAGGAGAGCAGGGCTCCTTTATGAGTAACCGTGACTTGGGAAGACAAAAGCCATCACTCCAATTCTGTCCTCCTTCCTTCTTCCTTTTCCAGCTTTGCATGCTGAACATGATGACCTATGGTAGGGAATATCCCTTGGGTCAGTTGGAGTCAGCTGGTCCAGCTCTGTCCCTTCCCAACTACTTGTGCACCCACAGCCTCGTCACTGGTGGGATGGTACAAGAAGCAGAAAATGCCTTGATGCTGTACAAGAGCTGCTCAGCAATAATATATTATCTATATTATGAACATTATTTCTAGCATAAATCCAAAATATAGCCACCTACAAGCTGCTGTGAAAAAAAATTAACTCTAGCCCAGCCAAAAACAACACACCTGGTCCTGGTGTTCTTCTCTAATACCCCTGGGTTTTATCTTGTCCCAGCTTCTCTCTCTGATACTCCCTCAATGAACTATATAAACATGTGTAAATCTCTTAGCACCTGACATAATAGATTTTCCAAATGCTCCATCATTCCTGAAGCTTAAATAGAATCTGACACAAAACATTTTAAATACTTAAGCAATCATGATGACGGTCTTTCAATAAGAACTAATGGTTCTTATAAAAATGGTAAGAAAGGTGAAATGGCTTCCATGAATTGAGTCACTGAGTAACCTAGACCTATTCAATTTGAAGAAGAAATACTTGGAGGGGAACAAACTACGACAAAATCATGAATTGCTGATCAGATAGTGCTCTATGGACTTATTTTGGTTTATTCAGACCATGGACAGGCCATGGTGCTCCTGTGCTTATACACAAATATTTTGTGCAGCAACAGGAAATGCTTCTGTGCACTTGTTTTAAAGCAGGTTGTAACTGGGGGCATTATCTTTTACATATTTGGGTATTGGAGGATGAAATTTCTATCCATTGTTAAAACAAGCAAGTCCTCAAGAGGCTGTGAATTTAAATTTTGTTGTTCTAATACTTAGAGTGTTGTAAACACTTTTGCAAGATAACTGTGTCTTCTTGTAGGCCTTCCTTACTGTTCTGCAGTTTTATCAGAGAGACTTCTGAGTCTCTCTGTGATTTTTAATACATCAGATGAGCTATATTCCCTTTGAGTTGCACAGACTCAACGCTGTGAACAAACAGGAAAGGTGTCACCTTCTTGCATAACCTGTATAAACATACAAATATTTTGATGAAGAGATTAACTTTGAAATGAAGCATTAAGAAAAACTTTCTGTGTGGTGATCTACCGCTCAGATATTTTTTTCTTGGAGTAATTTTCTTTTATCAAAAGGACCTTAAAAAAGAGCCTAAAAAGCCTTTTATTATTGTGATGAACAAAATCTATGTAGCAATTTTCAGGATTTTTGTTTTAAAGATTTTGTGTTTTTCTTTTTCAAAACAAAGTTCACTGTTACAATGGCAGATCACTGTTGAAGAAGACATCCAGTTCAATTTTTAAAAGTTTTATCTGCTTCCTCTTGTAGATATTTTAAAACTCAAGAATTGTTCAATGGGTCTCTAGTCTTGACACTGCTGGAGTGACTTCTAATCCATTCTGCTGCAGCAAAAAATGCAAATGGGAAAGTTTTCAGGAGATTTGAATGCACTTTGGATCAACAGGAAAGGACATATCTGTAAAGTTAAAAGTAAAAGGTAGACACAGGAAGGAAAGAGGACCTGGTGAAAAGGGCTAGTGATTTTTTTTTTTTTTTAAAAATTGTAAGGAAGCGGGGAAAAATGTCACAGTAACTTTATGAGTTTACTGTGTGGAAAACCCAAGGGAGGTTGTTTTTTGGGGTTTTCAGTTTATGCCAATATGAAACGGCTACAGATGGAAACTAATTTTTTAGAGGGCTGAGATCATATCAGAAAAAAAAAAAGGTTATTCATTTCAGAAATTGAATAAAAAAATAAAACTATCCTCTGTCTGAAAGTGCAGCCTAAAGAGAGGTACTGCACCATCAATGTGAAGGAAATCTGGTAGCAGTAAACCCGAGGTAAAGTAATTATTGGAAAGGTCAAATTTGATGGAAATGGTATATCTTTAATAATTTTGTGGTGTCTAATTCTAACAGTTCTGGTGTTCCATCAATGATAATTTCAGTACACAGCAGAGTGTGGCTATTTGGCAGGATGGTGGTGGAATACACAGGAATTCTAAGCCTCCTAATTTGTTGACTGCAGGTTATGAGTCGATTTAAATTAATGAATTAGTTTTGTTGTTGTTTGTGTTCAATTGAATCCAGTTGGTACTATTCTCCATGTTTCCTTCCTCCTCTTCCACCAGCCTTAGGAGGAGAGTTTGTCTTCAGCACACCGGAAGATTTTTTTTTTCTTAAATATGCTTTTTTTCTTCTTTAATTTTAAATTTAGATGGTTATTTTGAAAGAAGAAGGGAGTATGGCGAAAAAGGTAGATCATCAGAGAATCACAAAAAGGTTCCTGGGAACAGATGTCTACAGTTCATTTAGTTCAATTTGTAACTCTTGCTAGATGGACATCATTAGAGACACGATCCATACTTGAATTGTTCAACACTTTTCAGTACTTTACAATCCTACTAATAAGAAGCTAATTTAAAGAGTCAGGGTAATGGATAGAAAATTCATCTTACCATTATTTCTTTCCTAGGTGAGACCTGATTTTATTGTACTCCGTTTGAAAGATTTTTGCTTATTGTGAAACTCCAAGAGTTGTCATTAGACAATTTGCCTTTAAATGTCTTTTAGTTCCCAGGAAAAGTATATAGTAAAGAGCTCTACAGAAGGGAAACAACAATGGGCAGCAAAACTAGTATTCACTACTAAAGTTTCCTTCTATTTAGATCAGAAAAATGAAACATGAAGACAAAATGTCACATAAAGAAAGACATCTGATGGCTGGTCATAATGTTTAGTGTCTATGAAGTGAGACTAATATATTTCCTGTCTGCTTTATCTTAGCAGATGAAAGGTGACCACAATAAGACTTGATGAACAAGATAGCCTTGGAATAACACATAATTCAGGGGTATGACTGTGACTATTTCAGTCACCAACCCAAAACATAACAACATAGGTGCTGCAATGAAGAAAATTCCAACCTGTACGGGGAATATACAAAATTCACAACTAGGACAAGGAGGTGAGTAGGTGAGTGCAGAACTGTTAATCATTAAATCCTGCAATACTAGTACAAAAAATGCATTTTTTAATGGTAATTTGGGATCAGTTAAAGAATGAAAGATAGAAACTCTTCGGAAGCAAATGGAAACTTCCGTAATTTGTTAGTGCAGAAGGCTGTGGATAGAGGTGCTATCAGTAGGTTTTAAAGGTTGGTTAAATTATGGGAGATAGGTCTATAAATAGATGTCAAAAAGAACAAAGAGCAAGATATATCCTCTAAGATCTCCTTGGAAGGGAATAGCAAGGGAATTGAGTGTGCAAAGAAGCCAGAATAGGGTGATTTCCTACATGCCTGCATTTTAAAAATATTGCCTACATACCAAAAGAAAGTAATATTTTAAGCTTCCCAAACGTATTGTTTAATGCTTATTTTATTTTAATCGATTAATGAATCATGTTTTTACTAGTCAATATCTTATCAAATAGTGTAATAGTTTTTATATTTTTATTATAACATTTGTATCATGACAAGTGAGAAGAATCAGTTACATTGTTTTGCATCCTTTTTGCATGAGTATATTTCCTTTTGCATGCAGTCAATGTGTTTCTTGGCATTTTTTTTTTTTTAATTACCAGTCTAAGATAGCTAATAAGAAAAAAAATATAGTCACTTAGTCATCAAAATGTTTGTTTTTTAAGTTTTATATCATTGTGAACATTATCAATAGTTGATTTGAGAGCAAACACTCTAGCAAAGACTTTTTCATTTAATATGCAAAGCTTTGAAAAACAGAAGATTTTTGTTTGAAATGATCCTATGAAATAGACAAAAAATTAGGTTTCAGATGCCTTATGTAATCATATCGTCAACAAAGACCCTTCTATCTTAAGCAAACTCAACACAGAAAAACCCCCAGTCAACTAAAAAAAAAATCCCCAAACAAAAAATAAGTATGTTTTCATAAACTAGACAGTGGTATGTTTTAAGATAGCATAGCTATGTTTACCTTCCCTCATTTATTTTAGGAAATTAATATGTTTCCTTTGGTCTTCATATTATCTTTTAACAATTGTTGTAACTAATCACATAAGAATTGGCAGGACTGTCTTTGGCTGGAAAATTAATTACCTCTTCCAGCTTTTCACACATTAAAGGCATGTATCTCTATCTGAACTACGAATAAAGGGTGTAGGGCACCTGTTTGCCATTGTTCCCTTATAAACAAATATGGCTCAAAAATTATTACCTGTGAGGGAAATAAATTGGTTGATATTTGTAATTAAACCAGTTCCTTTGTTCTTTCTGCTTAGAGCCTGGTAAGAATACTCCGAGGTCCTGGATTCCCCAAAGAGGTAACTAGACAAATTCTTGACTGTCCCTGTTTGTCTTATTTTCTCCTTCTTCTTGGAAATTAAGTAAGCCTATTTCCCATTTTGTTCTGCCAAATACTTGAGTCAGTGAAAAACAAATGTCTTTTTAAGCAGACAGTGAAAATAGTTCACTCTTAAAGGATTCTATAACTTAGCTGTAGATTAGACCAGAAACAGAATGGAAGAGCTCTTCATTTTGATTTGTTTCTTAACAAAGCTTTTACAAATAATGAAAGCTTTGGAGCTCATGCTTTATTTTTTTTTTTCACTACAAAATGTGTGATAAATTTAGGTTTGTCAGTTAAATTGCAGCCTTCTCAGGAGATTAATACTTTTGAAATATATTGTTTTCTCTCCTTATCCAGGCAATGAGATCTTTGTTTAAGAGAGGTTATTTTCCTCTTGTGTAGAGATACCCGTATTTCCAGTTACACAGTGACAAAATGCATTGAACATCACTGAAACAGCAGGGAAATGTTAATAGGAAAAAGTTAGAGTATGAATCTCCATTAATTTTGTGGGTTTTGAGGGGAATATCACAGAGGGCTTTAGAATCACTTGACCCTTTCTCCATAGCACCAGTATGTACTCTTGTCTAACAAGCCGTGGGCAAGGATTGCCTTTCCCTCATTCTCTGCACAATTTAGTTCAAAAGTGTGACTGTCCGTTGCCAAGGTTTGCTTAAAGATTTGCAATGCTTCAGAAGTTCAGAAAAATATATTTCATAAAGCTTTTTATGTAAAATAGTACCATTAGCTACAGTGTGTTTTAGAATGAAACTCTGAAAATTACCTGATCTGCTATTTAAAGTGGAAAAGTGTTTTCATTTACTACATACAAGTGCTGGAAATGAAATAAAAATCTGTTCCCTCCAGTATTTACTGTAGAAAAACCATTTACAGTTTACTTAATGTAGCTGGATGTATATGTTGTCCTAACCTATTTGAGTGTCAGAACTTTCTCAGGGGCATAGTAGCTGATCAATACCTGATATTATTTGTAGAAGAAAGTGTTTTTAAATTAAGGGAGAAGATTAGATTTGATGATCAGAACACCACAGAAAAAAAAAGCTATAGAAAATTTTTTCTTTGTTCCTATTTGGCCAGACCATAAAACCAACTGGAAGATGTTTGCCATAAAGTGCATTATATTTTAACAATATTATAAGAAGTTAGATGTTGTAAATGAAGTTTTACAGATGTTGGACTTTAGTAAGCATAATTTCTAAAGAGAAATACTAGACATTTCATAGACAAAGACAAGAAAATGTAAGCATTTCACTTATTTGTTTTTTCAAATGTCAGAAACATAGACCTTTCAAAATGTCAAAGTAAAGCTTTGCTTCACATATGGTCATATTTTTATATGTAGCTATATTAATTTGCATTATGTATCATATAACTTATGCCTGTTTCCTACTTTAACATCTTTTTTTATTTACCTTATGCATCTTCATATTTTAAACACAGAAGTTTGTCTTTGAGAACTTCAACAAGAAAAATAACAACAAAACACATAAAAAATCCCCACCATCACAAAACCACCTTCAGATTCTTCTGTAGTTTTTTTTTTACTCAGATGTTGTGAAGCAGAAATCTTTTGAAGTTTATCTTTTTTCATTCCCTTTCTTATAGATTCTTTCTTATAAATCTTTCTTGTAAATCTTTCTTATAGATTTCCCTTTCTCTTCACTTGTTTCAAAGAGAAAGTGAAATAAACAAAGAAGAATACAGAGACTTGGGGAGTTGTCTGAAAGTCCAGACACTTGAGTTCAAAGACTCAGAAAGGAATCTTGCTTTTATAAATTGGTATTTCTTTATAATTCTGTCAATGTTTATTTCCTTTTTTCCAATTTAAGGGAAAATAGATTTGCTGCAGTTACTTCCCTTTTTAAAATTCATTTGTTAAGTAAGGAAACTGGCTAATGAGTGTAAAAGAACAAGCAGTTCTTTCTGTTCTTTTCTACTATGAAGTTTCAGAGATTTCTGCATTTACTGAGACCAGCAAGTATTGCATCTGATTTCGAAAGACATCTGAAAAGAAGGTTTACATTGTGGCATTGCAACTTCTAAGGCACATTCAAGAATCTGTGCCTACATAAAAATGTTTGGATGTTGATTAAAGGGGGAACTTTATTTAATGTTACGGAAATTTGGGGAAAAAAGCAGTCTTATATATATCCTTCAAACACAAGAATAAATTTCATGGTCCATAATGGAGATATGAAGAAATGGAAGAGTCCAACAAGGATAATTTGGGGATTGGAGCATCTCTCAAGTGAGGAGGGCTGAGATAGCTGGGACTGTTCAGCTTCAAGTACAGAAGGTTCAGGGGAGTACTTAACAATGTTTATAAATATCTGAAGAGAGTGTGCAAAGAAGATATACCCAGGCCCTTATCAGTGGTTTTAGTGACAGATAACAAGACAATGGGCACAAGCTGAAACATAGGAGGTTCTCTCTGAACATCAGGAAACACTTTTTTACTTTGAGAGTGACCATGCACTGGCACAGATTGCTTGGAGGGCTTGTGATGTTTCCTCCTTGGAGGAGAAAAAACCAAAAGCAGTCTGGGATGGTCCTGTGTGAGTGGCTCTTGATGGCCCTGCTTTAGCAAGGGGTTGGACAGGATTCCTTCCAGAGGTCCCTTCCAGTGACAGCCACTGTGTGATTCTGTGATTTCCAGTCTAGGCAAGTCAGGCAATGCCATGGTTTAATCCCAGCCATCAACTCCGATCCACACAGCCACTCCTTCACTCCCCTCGGTGGGATGGGGAAAAGAATTGGGAGAGAAAAAGTGAGAAAAGTCATGGGTTGAGATAAAGACAGTTTAAAAGCAAAGAAAAACCTGTGCACGCAAGCAAAGTAAAACGAGGAGTTCATAAGCATGACACCATATTATGGTATGGAATATCACTGGTATTGGCTGTCCTAGCTGTGCATCCCCAGCCTCTTTGCTTGAGCAGGGTGAGAGGCAGAAAAGGTCTTGACACTTTCTAAGCACTGCTCAGAAAAAAACAAAAACATTTCTATGCTATAAATTCTGTTTCCAGCACAAATCCAAAACACAGTCTAATGCAAGATACTATGAGAAAAATTGACTCTATCCAAGCCAAAAGCAGCATAAACAATTAGGCTTCTCTTCTCTTAGAAAATTCTTCATTGTTAGTATCAAAGACACTACCCATGACACAAATTTCAGTTATGCACAGCAGACAGTATATTTGTTGAATGCTACTACGATCAAGTTAGGTATATTTCAGGGGTTTTAGACATATATTTTATTGGCTACATGTAAAAAGGACAATAATAAAAGTAATGATGAAAATATTAAAAGTTCTCTGTGAGTGTAGTTTGTTTTCCTCACACTGAACAGTAGTTTACATCAGAAGTTCTATTGAAAACAAAAGCCAGAGAGGAACAGTGAAGCATTTAGGTCTAAAAGGAGTCATTAATAAGCACAGGCTTCACCCATTCCAACAGTATTGGTCAAAACTTAATGCAAACCCTGTAAATATTTAAGGCTAATGAGTTTTTATTTCATTTCCTATTTATCTGGTCTGGGATAAAAGAAACTGCTGTCTAGACAAAGGAGTGCTTAGAAAAAAAATACAGCAACAAGTAATAGCTACCTGTAGAAAAGCAAAACTCATTCAAAAACTGCAGATAAACATCATTTTTTTCTCTGTTGATTTGCAGAAGGATTTAAAAGCTTCTCAAGGTCTTACAAAATGATGCAGGAGGATTCTTCCTCCTAGAAATAACAAGACAAATTTATGATTCTTTTGACTTGGAGAAAGCATTTGATGAATTTATCAGATTGTGTCTTTGTTTAATAAAGCTACACAATTTCATCAATTAACATTTAGCTTAAAATGTCTTTTTCTTTGGAGTGAACAAAGCTGGGACATATCAAAGGGAAACAGCAAATGTAGAAGATACAATTGTTTGTATGAGAATAAGTTAAAGTAACAAGTGGGTAAAGGCCGCATTTTAAGCTCCTCAAGTGCTTAATCCAAATAAACAGAAGAGGCAAAATGAGGGAATAAATATACTGATTACTAGTATTATCTGGAAATGAAGAACGTAATTTCGCAAAACTTTTCCAGATTTTGATACCTCTAAGTATTTACATGGGAGGCAAGAGATCAATGTAGGAAGAGGGCAGATCTTCATTTTGCTCAAATACATGAGAAACTGTTACAATTAAAAATTGGTCTGGTTTTATTTCCAGTTTTCCTCTGACCAGAAACTATGTCTTGGACTTAGAAAAAAATCCACGATAAAAATTCAATTAACTGGTGATAAAACAAATCTTTTCAACAGTGAACTGTGTTGTTTTAAAGTTCCCTATAGATTCTTGGTTTTTTATTGAAAGCAAAAGCAATTTGGTCTTGGAAATGTAAATTATAACCCAAAATGTTTTTGAGCTGACCCTAAATAACCCACATAAAATAATGTAAGAAATATACCATGGAGTCAAGGAATAAGCCAATGTCTCCTGGCTCAGAGGTTGTTTTTTAGTTTGTACAGAACAGGATAAATTGCACTGAAATGCACTTCACAGTGTTACTGAAAAAATGTCAGCACCAGTTAAACCATTTCCTACAATAGTCACAGAGATTGCAAGAGTGCAGATTTAATCTGAATTGTTTTATTTAAGTGCAGGCACATCCTTTGTCCCTTGCAACATCAAGAGTCACCAACTTAGTGGTGACTTAGAAGAACTGAATTTTGTTTGATTTTAAGGAATCTTGATTGAATATTCTAAAAATTTTCCAAATTGACATGCTCAAATGAGTAGTTTAGGAAAATATTTCTTTTTAAGTGTGCAATAACAATGTAATGGAATTCTGACTCTTTACTGAAAACATATTTTTTCAAAATATAGTGTCAACAAGGCAAAGGGGAGAGGAGGCAAAAAACCGTAAACAACAGAATTTCCGCAAAAAATTTTGCTTTAGTCTGAATAATCTACACCCTGTACATAAACTAAAAAAAAATCAGCCTGGGAATAAAAAGAGGATTATCTGGGTAATGGGCAGAATTAGAATTCCAATAAAATATGCTAATTTGTTTTTCGTTCCTCAGCATGTACTGTCATGAATTAGACCCCATGCAATGACTAATGGGATAAAGTGACTAGAGTTACTAATTGCTGAAGTGATAAATACACATACAGAAAAAAAATTGTCTCTAATAAAATATTTTGATGAATATTAATGGTATTTCAAAGAACAATTCGGGGGAAAAAAAAAGGAAAGAAACATCCAGCTGGCTGCCTGAAGGATTTATATTTTGATAAACGACAAAAAAAGATAGGAAACAAATCTCATATCCAAGTCAACAGTTTCAATATTCCCAATTGATTTTTTACTTCAGGAAAACATTAGACATTCTAGGATTTGAAAGCAAGAGGCATTCCACATCTTTATCAATCATATCTCTGATATTAGAAGGGATTCTCTACCTTTAACTGAGTCAGAAAAGTTTCATCTGATCACTTGTCATTTATTGTACACAGTATTTTGAAATTGAATCATCTAGCACTTAACTAGAGACTACTTGCAGAAAAACTGCACTTTGACAACTAACCTAAGTAGAATTTTGGTCCCACTCTCAACCGATTGAGCTCAGTGACCTCAGCCCTGGCTCATTATCTAATCCTGGGGGATGTCTGGGGTAGGCAGCTGCCTAGAAAACTTCTCTGCCTGTGTGCCAGAGAGCTTCCTTCTGGAAGAAACCTGCTCTTGCACAGCATTTCTTGTCCAGTGCACTGGAGGTAAGGATCCTGCTGGATGATACCAGAAGAAAGCTTGTACAGATTCATCTTGTTTTTCCTCGAAGCTCGTATGATGCCTGTAGCTCAACATGGACTTTGGGCCAAACTCTACAGAAAACATACAGGAAACCACATTAGAAAAGCAATACTTGCTTGAATTTTCTTATCAACATTTATATTAAACACATTAACCTTTTTTATTTTCAAAATCCTACTTGTTTTACCTGTGAGTTACTCATATTGTTATTTCCTATTTTTCTCTGTGTTAATTCTCTCTGTTACTGTGTATTTTTTCTTACTAGCTACATTTAGTTCTTTCCCATAAAAATTGCCATGAAACAGGCCTTACTGCCATTCCAACCCCAATATCATCCTCTGATAATCAGTCTTTCTTTCTCATTTCTTTGGATTTGAGGTTTTTTTTTTAGTTTGTTTGTTTGTTTGTGGGTTTTTTTGCTGTATTTCATATATCCAGATATGATGTGTGTATATACATATATGTATTAAATATAAGTTTGTGTGTATGTATATAAAATGACATCTTCTCTAGTTTCCTCCACTGATTTTTTCCCAGCCGTTGTGTAAAAAATCTGTACACTTTCATAAGCCAACTCAAAAATATAAGTAAGGAAAATTGTTAGGAGCTGAAGTACTTCCTTTCAGAGAGTATTTCACTTTTCTGTATGAATACACATAATTACAAAGCAAGGCTTCAGAACAGGGGAGGGGAGGCTGTGAACACAGTAGATGCCTTTTCCAGTTTTTGTGAGGTGTTGGAATTTGGAAGATATCTGAGAATTTTTGTTGCTAAGGAAACTGCATCTTTTAGCTCTATTTTCAGACCTGTTTTTTCTGATTTTATTGCTATTAATATTTATTAAGAAAAAAAAAATCCATCTTCTAAATACAATACAGTTAACATTCCTACTTGAGTAAAAATATTGGGAAAATGTATTTGGAGAAACACGTGTAAGTATTACAGAAATTGACAGATACTGAAGAAAATGTATTCTGGCCTAAAACCACTCAAATTGCCATACTTTTTCAAACAGGTCCAGTCCCTCAATGTTGCCAATATTAAGTGTTTAGAGACAGATGAATTTTCAGAAGGCACACTGAAAGGACTCACTACAGATACTCAGTTTGTTTTTTCCTAGTCCTGGGAAGCCAGCGTGTTTTCTGATAATAAGTTATTTGGTTCGTCTCTTCACATTGTTAATATCCTGTTGCACTACATTCTGTTGCTTTTAAGGCATCCCATGAATAGCTGTTCTCAGAAAGTAAAATGTATCCATTTTCTGTTCATTCTCTCTGTTCCTCTCTGAACATGTTTCGGAAGAAAAATTAGGAACACTCATTTTGCATTTCAAACCTATTTAGGTAAAATATGAAAGAATTAAATCCTGATCAGATTCACTGCTTGGATATAAAGTATTTCCACTTCTATTGCATCTTGTCTGGGACAAGGTGAAAAGGACTGAACTTTGCATTCTTAGAAGTCTAACTTTACCTACCTGCCTTTACCTACCTTTACAACTCTGAGTAGTTTTGAAAACTCATTTATTACCGTAAGTACGGAATTGTTTTCCCTACCAGTTTACTTTATACTCATTAGGAAAAACAGTGACTTATTCAGAAATTTTGTGCCTATTTGCAATAACTAGGACGATTAAAGACCAGTTCATAATTTTACTCAAAGAATTCATATGTAACTTGGTTTTTTTGGGTAATTTCTTCAGGCATATCTCTTGACTTGAAAAAAGACTATGCACATGGAAGAACTTTTTGTACAAAGCTCAGAATAGCTTATTTTGAGTTATAAGTTTTTTGGGGAAACCTGTTGGCCTGGAAAGCAATGCTTTGTATAATATCTGAGTTTGGAAATGTGTACTGAGATATATTTTCTGTAAATATTCTAAATGTACTTCAACTTTGACCTTGTGGGACTGTTAAGGTGATGGATTTCCATTTTGCTCATTCTCCCAGCTCTGCACGAAGATTGCCAGTGATAGTTTGATTTATTGTCTGCTCCAGTTTTTTAATTTAGTGCTTCCTTCTTGGAAAATTTTCAGCTGATAGGGAAGGTGTAAAATATCAGAACAGTTATTTTTCATCATTATGAAGATAATCAGAACTATTATGAATAATCTTACATTGCTCCTATATTGGAAATAACACTAGAAACTTCAGGGGATTTGAAGCAATATTAAACTGCCTGAGTCTCATGTTTGTAGTGAAAGCTGAAGGGGTTACACCAGTCCTTCAGTCTGTTGTATAATTTGGCTTGAGACACCAGCTACTTGTAAAGCAAATGCAGTAGTGAGGTTTCCTTTTCACCACTGATCTCAACTCTCAAATTCTGAAGATGCACTTCTTCATTTTTGCCATTCTCGACATATTTCCTTTTCCTGTCATATGTTCTTGGATAATATATATAGTTTTTTAAATTAATCTCCTACCCTTTGCTTAATATTTTAGATCCAATATCCTACACACTTACAAAATCATTGGCTTAAAAATGTATCTCAAAATTTAGGGTTCAAACTTAAGATCTGGCAAGGTTCCAAGGAATATTATCTTCTGGAAAATCCTAAATTCTTAAGTATTGCAATCTCTGTGGGAAAACAAATGGGATTTATTCATAACCAAAGAGACCTATTTACTGTGCAACTGGTAGTCTTTCTCAATGCTAAAGAGAAATAAGATCAGTATATCTAGTGTTTATTTCACTGTTACAGAATTTTTGAGATGTTATATATAAGAAAATCTGTGGGTCAATAGGAAGTGGGCAGAATGAGATACAGAACTGAATAAAACTCAACATAATAAACTTTTCAAAGTACTGTTTTCTTCACAGAGGGTGTAAGTGTCCCCAAACTGGCAACTGTACAGATGGTCAAGATACCATGTTGTTAGGATAATGCTGATCAGAACTATTATGGTGTTCCTGAGAAATGACTCTGCTCTGCTGGTCTGCCTCCAGTTAGTCTTTTTCAGCAGCAATCACAGGTAAAGAATAGAGTTGGACTGAGCTGCGAGAAACAGGAGAAGTGGGAAGAAATTTCTCTTGAAGTTTGGATCTAACTGATAACTTCACCTGAGAATTGCTGTTCAGCACTTTGGAAGAACAGAAAATTTACAATGACTTCTAGAAAAAGCTTATTTCTCTGTATTGGCTGTGAAGATGAGTCCATTAACATAAGAAGTTTAGCTGAGCACATCGGCTCAGTTGGATGACTCAGATTTTCTTTTTGCAGATCTACAGAAATGTAATGCTTGCAGTTTAAAACCTGTGGGATTATGAACCTGGACTATTTGACATTTAAAGTTTTAGTTTCTGTATTTCAGAATAACCAAATGATAGGTTTTAAAATGCATTTTAGGATCCTTAACAGATCCTTGACAGAGCTAATATTTTTATGTAGAAATCTGTTAAAAACTGGATATATATTGATACAAAGGAAGTGTTTGCAGATATCAGCAAATGCAGCAGTTTAAGCCTTTCTAAAACATGGTTCCTTCTTGAATTTTTTGTTTGTTTGTTAGATAATGTAGGTGTAAATGACTAATATTTTATTACTAGACAATTATATTAGCTAATTATTTTGCACCCAAAAGTATAATGACAAACAAAGCAGACATTTTTTTGTCAGTTTACAGATGTTAAAATGTATTGTTATGTATGCATGAAGTATAATAGCTCAGTTACTGAAAGAGTTCTGAGTTTAACCATAATGCTACTGTGTATCATGTTCAGATTCTAGAGCAATTACTTGGTTTTAGACTGATGTGCTGTTGCTACAGAGTTAATAGTAGTAGCAGCAGGTAAAGTTGTACACTGGTATATGCATAAAGCTGATTTTCTTCCTTTGTGTTGTAACATGAGAAATGTTCAGCTGCTTTTAATTTTTGGGAGTAGCTTCCTGGGAACAGCTGAGGAGTCAGACTATTCCAAGGTGCATTCCTGTTAGGCTACATGCAGCCAGCCCCTGGTACAGCCCAGGCTCTGTGAGCATCGATTTAGGCCATCCAATGACTGTCAGCCTCAGCAGCTGGGGACATTCCTCAATAAATATAGCTAATGCCAGCATGTTCTGAAGAATCATGCAGTACACTTTTTTTTTTATTCCTTATAAAGCTGTAATGACCCCCTTAGCCTCTTCATATATGGAGGCTAATAACGTCGGCTTTTTTATACTAGATATACATATATAAAATCCTGAAGTATCATCTCTAAATACTTCCTGCATATCTGGACACAAGATACTGACTTTGGAAAGCTTATAATATAACAGTGAAAAAAAAATTAGTTGAAAAACCCTGCAATTTTCCAAATTTATGAAACAGTTCATCCTCATTGAGAGCTCAGGTGAACTCCCAAATCTGTTAATGAACTGCATACTATAATTTACTAGTATGAAGATAACAATGACAGGAATAGATAGTTTCAGGCACTGAAGTTTTGCTTTAGGGGAGCTCACCTTCACTCTTTTATCTAGAGCCAAGTACCAACATCCCTGCTGAGGCTTTCCTTTGTAAGTCAGACTCAAGGCAGACTATTTGATGAATTGCTGCAGCAGTTTGTTACTAAGGTTCCTGATCCAGGCTTAAGAGTCAGGCCTCAACATTACTGAGGTGTTCTTACTTTAGTAAGTGGTGTCTGTGCTGGATTCAGCTGCTCAGTCATAACTTGAGTTGTTGCACCCATTGGGGTACCACAGGTGGCACCCCTATGTCCCTGAGCTATGTCTGGATTAATGAAATAAACAGAACCATGTTTAATTACTGGGCATAGCAATTATTTTTTCTTTGTTAATGAATGATCAGAATATCCCTTGACATTTAGGACTCTGGGACTGTGTAAACTAGCACTTCCCCAAATGCTTCTCAGTCACAGTTTAGAGGTTAGGCCAGTATTGTCCCTAGCTGGTTTTGGAGAATGAGAGAGCTTATGAAAATACTTGCCCACTACTCTGGACCCATTGGACTTTGCGTCTGGTAAAATGCCTCATCATACTTCATTTAGCAGCACAAGTGTAATCATAGGGACCAGTCAGGAGGGAGTGGTGTATCTGCTCCACGTTAAAAAAGTCTTATCTTAGCCAGTTTGGGTAGAAGGAGAGATTCATGTTGTGTCTGAGTCACCTGGTCTAATGAAAGGTGTATTTTTCTCGTGGCAGGGTAGCTGGAACTAGGTGATCTTTACGGTCTTTTCCATCCCAGGCTGTTATTCTATAATTCTTACTTAACTACTTTTTTTTTTCTTTTGAATATATACTTTTGTGCTTAGGTATAAAAAAAAAATCAAGGAAAAAAGACACCATGGAAGATATTTCCATATATAGATATACGTATTACTTGTTTATGTCTTGAGAGTAAATGTAGGAAATGTAGAAATGTAGAATGTAGGAAACAGGAAAATAATTTTAGTATATTTATTTACTACACATTATCATTTTTTCTCTCCAAATTTCCAAATGATATTTGATGTGAACAGAACTGATTCAAGTCTCCCTTTGGGCAAAAAGAGAAGAAAACAGAGCCTGTCTAACCAGAAACTTTAGAATTGAAGAGACAACAGATTTTAGAGAGCTGTCTTTGCTGAAACAGTATGAAGCCTCAGCCAGTGGACATTAACTTTTAACACTGAGCTTCCCTGGAGTGCCTTTCAAAAGAAGCATGTAGACTACGTTTAAGAAGAAAAGCAGGAGAAAAGGAAGGCAGACACCAGAAGCCATAGAGACATCCAAAGCCTCCATGAATTTTAAAATATGATTTGTGTTGGTTTTGGCTCTGAGAACTTTCATTCTGTAATTACCTAAACAAATAATGATTATTTGGTTCGAGGGAAAAACTATTTCTTATAAATAATCACTGATGATCAGCTGACCTTCCCAATTTATTCAAAGTGAATTTAAATCCCTCTAGAACACAGACAATAAAAAGGGGTATTTTAACTCACAGTTCTAAAATTAGAGTCAAAGAAGCCATAAGCTCTAATAGTTAGTTTTGACACTAGTTGAAGAAAATATGGAAATTTAAAAATAAGAATTCTGAGCTAAATTCAGTTGCATAGTCCATACAAAGTAGAAATACTTTATTGAAATACGATACTACATCTTGGAAAACAGAGTGAGAAAAGCTGGAATAAATAGAGTGATCATGAGAAAGGAATGGCTTTCTCTAGACCTATCTGATATTTTCTACCACCTTGGGCAAAATGGAAGTAGATATGATAATCAAATAATCTTCCTACTTTCTTGTTCCATGCAGATAGATTATACTTCCAAGCTGTAGAAGCAACCATAAAAAGGCAGTTTTGCTTCCTTGCAATTCTTTTTGCATATAAGGCAGTTTCCAAACTCCTTCAAAAAAACTCAGTATGTGTAGGGAGAATCCAAATTTTCTGTATTACAAACCATAGCTTTGGCTTGGAATAGCTGCAATCACCAAATTATTGAAAGACTTAATCAGGATATGAATCTGAGGCATCAGGTATCTGCTTCCTCACATACTCCTTAGGATTATAAATGAAAATTATTCCCAGGTATCAGATATTGTGAAAAATAAATATATTTAAGAACAATATTAGAAAGCATCAAGGAAGTTGTTATTTAGATAATTAATTTTCTGTGCTGGAATATTCTGCCAGGACTGATAAAATCTTCTGATATATAAAAGAGCATTCATATATGTTTTTGCTTAACTAGAGGGTCCCACTAAGAGTGAAAGAGAATTTTTGGGAAATATGAACAAAAATCACAATAAGACAGTAAATTTCCTTTTTTTCTAGGAAAACTAGTCAAATAGATTCTGCTTTTAATAGTAACACTAAATTTTCTATTTTCAAGTGACCTGGTGCTTCCTTTTTCTAGTGGGGGGAAAAAAATCAAAGTAAAGCAGAAAGACAGAAAACTAGCCTCTTTTTGGCCTGCTCTGCTACTGCTAAAAACAACCCAACTAAGATCTCATATCAAAGCTACACAATATATCTCATTTACGACTTAACGAATTGTAAAACAATTAAGATTTTAAAATCAGGATAAAGTGGTTGTAAATGCTTATAAGTGTTGGACAAGGGGCCATTAAGTATCTTAGAACAACAGTATTGTACTGTAGTATAATATTACAATTTTAAAAGCCTATTCATATGATACACTTCCCTCAAGAGATACAACAGTTTATCATGAAGCAGAGTGAACAATCATCAAAATGATTCATGATTGTCTATTAAACTTAAAACCAACTATCAATAACTTTTGTAATCTCCTTTAATATTTTTAGTTATCTTTTAGGCTTTTAATAAAGTAAAAAAAAATTAAAATAATTGCTTGTATACAGAATATATTAGCACAATTATTAGCAAAGTCATTAAAAAGAGGCAAATAGCTTCCTGTATAGAAATAACATTTTGTAAATCTCGATGATAGGCTTTTAATGAAAGGCATAAATCTAATCTTAATGTTTGAAAAAAATCTGTTTCAAAAACTGCTTGGACACTAAATACTTCAGTTTCATGTTCAAATTAAAATTTCATAACCCAAAAGCTGAGAAGATAGCTATCACAATGCTGCTTTTAAAGAGACAGAGAAGTGCCATGGAAATACAGCTCTTACCTTATCTTTTTGGAGTTTGAATATAGAAAGTGAAATAGGAGAGTTTCAAGAGAATCTATGTGATGAAAATAATTTCTAGGCACTAAGAGCAGGCTCTTGTTCAAGAAAATTATTACATATGATAATATGGTTACTATTTGACTTAATCTATTTTGCTAAAAGCATCTGTCTCAGGGAGTAGTCTCTTTCTATGGAGAGTAATTTGAGCAGTACAGAGTGGATAACCCCTTCTGAGATGTCTAGTAACTTCCCACCACTCAGCATTATCAACAAGAGTCTGCTTTGGGTTTCCTCTAATCTTAAACCACACACCCACACCCACCCACACCCACATATACATATGCGTACACTCCTTTTTTTTTTAATCCCAGTTCATAATATCTGGATTGAAGTAATGGCTATGCTGAATAATCAGATATATGAGAGGATGAAAAGCCTACTGGGTTGCTGTAGAAGCACATTTGTGCCATCTACAAGGCACAGATAGGCAGATCTGCTGCAGTCAAACCTTTATTTCTAGGATTCCCTTTTGTGAATAATTCCCCAAACCCAAAAGTTTGAAGTTGGAGGGAACTACTTAGGAGATACATATTCTTTCAGCCTTGGAATATGAAAGCGTACATATTTTTTTTAGCCCTGATGTTCAAAAGCTGATAATGTTAGCAGAGAAAAACAGGAATTGTAGTTTTAACTGTATGTTCTGCAGATTCGGATTATGCAGTTAAGTAACCTTGTCTAGTGAAAGGTGTCCATGTCCATGGCAGGGACATTTGGAACTAGATGATATTTAAGGTCCCTTTCAAGCCCAACCTTTCTATGAATCTATGATTCTAGGAAATCTGAGACCCTTTTCAAGCATATACTATTATATAAAACACTAGTTTCGGCTTGAATTTGAAATATGTTTGCATTTCTCTTTGCAATACTCTACATCTCTTCCAACAAAGCATTGATATTCTGTATTTTAAGTCAGATTTTTCTTTCATATGTTGCTTGCTACATATTTTCCTTAATCTCAAAAGACTTTCTGAACTGCATTTGTGTTATTTAAACATCTATTTGTATTTTATTGCAAAACAAAATAGAAAACGAATTATATACAAAAGATGGAATGAATCATCTGAATTGGGTACCATGAAAAATAACAGTACAGAGCTGAAGAAATGAAACAGGTGAATAAATACAAAAAGAAGGATTATCCTCCTTTAATATTTTCTTTTTCTTTCCTATGCTATAAAGTTTATAACTATGCTGATGATTGAATTCAGAAGACTTTATACACTAAATAATAACAGACCTTTTCTCTGAAGAGCAAATAATTTTTTTTTCCCTCAAGTAGATATTTTTTCTTTGTAAAACCCCTGAATTTGTTCTGAGAAAAACGAACAAAATTAAGGTTTTTACTGAAGTATTAAAGTGTCATTACTCCTGCTTCTGAATTGAACCTCAACTGGAGATGGGAATAACTTCTTGCATATATTATACTGCTTTTATGAAAGTGACAGCTGACTTGTAGCAGGATTCCTACATATTCAGTGTGTCCCAGAGGCAGGATGTGAGAGTGATTTCTTTTTAGAGCAGCAATCACTATAAGCCCTGATGCAAAACAGCCAGGCACTTCCTGCATAATCTTTCTCTTCTAGATCACCACATGGTAAGAGGGAAAGAAATAAACAGCACAGCCAAATATACAGCTAATAAGTCTGAAATATCCAGTAATAATTCAACAACAGCAATAACAACAAAAATCAAGTGTTCACTGTGATGCTGACATGAAGTAAACACTCATACTGTGTTTCAGTAAAGTAATAAGATATTGCATAGCTTTAATGTTTAAGCTGGTGTTCACATATGGAGCTCTTTGTTTCACGGTTTGAAGTATATCACCACTATAGTGGGAAATAAAATTAAAGATTTGAGAAAGAGATATAAATGTTGTGAATATAAAGAGACTGAAGGAGTTGAACGTGATGCATTTCAGCAAGGTTCAATCAATATTAAGATATGATCAATGCTTGAAATGTAAGATCCTAAACCAAAACAATATAAATCAAAGAAAGGAGTTATTCACAGTCTTAGGATATGACAAGAGAAAAAGCAATATGAAAATCTAAAAATGAAGCCCAAACTGTACCGAAAGAAAAAAAAAGAAAAAAGAGAAAGACTTATCACCAGGGAAAGCAGTCAAGAACACTCTCAGATTGCAAAGGAATTTGAGACAATCAGGATTGCTTGAAACTATCTTACATTAAATAGTAATGAGTTCTCCAAAAAATGCTGAGGATCAGAATGTGCAATGAGAGAAGTCCTTCCTGCTTCTGTCACTTATGATTCATTAGAATTTTTGTTTTCTTGTTTATTTCCTTTATAATTGCCTCAGAAACAACCCTCTAGGCATTAACTGGATTAGATTACTCTATTAAAGTATCATCAGTTTAAAAAGCATTTTCCCTTCTATCAAGTTTACTCTACTATCTACTTTCAATGCTTTGGGTGATTTTAATTTAGATTAATCTTCAGTGATTTAATTACATCCAAGTGTCATGGATGTCCTTATTTAATGTTGCCAGTCTTTTAGCTTCCTGCCTGGAATTGATTGCAGAAATTGTGCTGCCCTGTTTTATTTTGTCTGGTAGATGGTAGTTTCAGACAAGGCATGCTGCACCCCCACAGAGCCGCCACATCTGTATGCTCTGTATTTTGTATTGATTCTTGAATTTTTTTTTCTTCTTTTTTCTCTGGAAATGTGATCCAAAGATTACAGTAGCAATGCAATATTCATGTAATTCTGAAGATCAAAAATCTCTGACCTCAGTGTTCCCAATGAATGCTTATTTTAGAATGGGGAAAGAAGATAAAATGGGGGTAAAAAAGCTGGTTCAGAAGTTTCATTGTGTCATGCAAGGTTAAGAAAGCTTAGGAAAAAAAAAAGTAAAAAGGTTTCAAACTTTGCATTTTAAGAAGACTAAGCACAGGCAGAAAAAACAGAAAAAAAGACTTTATCTCTTACATTCAGAACTATAGCTCAGCTCTATTGCCACTGCTATTCTCTAGTGCCTTCTTCCTACCCCCCTTCCCTTATCTCAAATGCTCTTGCTTTGTCATTCCTTTAATCTATGGTAACAACATCTTGAGCTCATCTTCCACTTGTAGGATGCCTCTATCAAATAAATCATTGATAAAGTACTTGACTCAAAAATTCCTTTTACTTGTTATTGCTCATGAGGTGTCACAGATTTCCATTAGTAAATCAGCATTTAACTTATGGGTTTTTTCTCAGTAAATATATTAACAGCAAAAAATTGTTGCTATCTTTCCAAGAGGAGAGAGAGGAAATATTCTACTTTAAATATTTATATAAATACGATACCTAACCTAGTCCATGTATAACTGATATTCAAATGAATATAACATTTGTCTAACCATCTTAAACATCCTCTCTGACCTTAAGTACAATAAACATCTTTAAAATATGGATGTATGGTACTTATGTATTCACTTGCATTTCTGATGTCTATAAACACATCATTATCAAAGACTGAGTGTGAGAACCCGTGGTAATAAAACCTGGAATATCCTCTTCCATTTTTTTTTCTCTTCCTAAACATGCAGCTAATAAAACCTGATTTGTCTTTCATTGTGTTTGCATTTTTTTCTTTTTGTACTAAACTTGTTTTAACTTTTTTCAGCTGCCACATTTTTAAAATAAAATAAATTTAGTAAACTTGCAGTAAATAAAGCAAATTTAAGCAACTGAAACCTTTTCCTTATCAGTAAGTGATACAACTTTCAATGACACATCTTTTTCCTGCATTTGCATCAGAAGTGTTTCCATTGTCTGACAATTTGGTAGTTGTCTTGGAGGGTTTTTAATGATTAATTTCCCCATAGAGCTGTCTGAGATCTAGATCCAATGGGTAATTTAGATCCCATTCTTCAAAAGTCCTACTCTTCCAACCAAAAGACAGGTAATTGTGATGAAATTTGGTGATCTAAAGTCACTACCTTGCAAAATTATATTCAACTGTCACTTACCCAGACATGTCTGAAGTCCTTCGGTCTTGACTGAGAAGACCTACTGATATTTAGGGTGGATTTCGATGGGATAATTATTTGAATTATGTGATTTCTATTTTTTAAAAAAAATCAGATTTCTCTGTTGAAACTTGTCCTGAGACCATCAACTGCAGCAATATTTCTTCTCACATCTATGTCTTAACTGCTGCTTCCCATTAGAGTCATGCAGCCTTGTCTAGACAACAGCCACCCAGACAGGGTCTACAGCAGTTTTGAGTTGTGCTGGCTGGAACCTGAGCGTGCCACAACATCCTGAGCAGTCAGTGATGCTCACAGACAAATTTGCCCACAGTCACCTTAGCCCTGGACATACCACTCTGCTCTGTTGTGCTCGTCAGAGCTCTCAGGAGAGCTTATTCATCAGAAGTGAAATCATCAAGGTGATTCTGATTCATAGTCCATCACCTCAGTGTCTTAACTTCTGTGATAGGAAAGTACCCAAGGAAGGTATATCTTATAGTATAATGCAGATGTAAGACAATAAATCCTTGGTTTATGTGTTTGGCTCTTTCAGTTCTCCTCAGCTTTTACTCTGACAAAATGAACTTTAATTTAGTAATATGATAAAAATACCTACTTCAGATATCCCACACTTAAAGTACTTGCTCCAGCTTTATGACATAAAACTATGTTTTGTTAATGGGATGTAGTTTATATTCCATTTGGGTCTTTTTAGAATAAATGGATGAATTGGCAGAGTAAAATATTCTTAAAAGCTGCTTTTCTAATAAATTGCAAAAAATAGACCAAAGACAACATAACTGTAACAGTAAATCAATTGTTTGAAAATTGTCAAAATTATAGTTATTTCCAGACATTTTGTATCAACAGCTATATACTGAAGTAACAATTTCGATTAACTATGTGTTATGAGCATTGTGCTGCAAGTTTCAGATGAAAAGTACATAAGTATGTAGTGAAAGTCCTCAGCCTGAAGGCTGGTCATTGTAACATATGAAATGATCTGTGTGGCCTAAGCCCATTGATTTCTCGTAAGGAATATGTATTAACATATAGGTATACTCAAATGCTAAACAAGGGTGGAAAATGTAGACATGTTCCTAAAAAGACTAAAAAGTTGCTTTAAAGAAGAAAGCTAAAAAGATGAGTTAGTGTGGGGAAAGACATCTGAAGGGATGCAAACTGAAGGAAGAATACAAAGGGAGAGGGTTTTAAAGAGAGTGTGAACATTTCTTTTTCTTTTAGTTTCCATGGAAACAATGAAATTAACAAAATCCATTAGCCCAACTCAGGAGAAAGAGCAAGTTGGTGTGATCAGTGACCTACAGCCCATATTTAGGGCTCTTGTCAATGTCCCTTTTGGCCCAGCCAGTCATCCAGGGTTCCCAGTTCAACCCTGTGAGCTCATTTAAAGACTGTGAACTATGACAATTCAGCCCATTTGGTCCTAGGCAGATGATCTCTAACTGTCACAACCACCATTAGTGAACTTTGCATCCCACCTGGTAGAAAGAAAAACTGCTGGTGACAATGCTGACCTCCCATTTCTTTGATGTTCAGCTTCTCCTTTGTACCAGCACATGTTCTTATACACTAAATCATAATAAGGAACTGATCAAGCTTTAAAAAAAAACAAACCTAAAATCCACAAATCACAAATCTACTGCGACTGTGTTTCTTAATGCTTTGCTTAAGGTGGAAAATTGGCCAGTCTCCAAGTGTTCTTTCTACTTTCTTAATTTTCAGATACTTCCATTTCATAAAATTTCTGTTAATTTCTTCTTGCAAAATAAGGAATTAAACTAAAATAAAAATGACATAAATAAAGACTTTAACATCTTGGCAAGGCACTAAAAAGGTTTAAATAGGCATCCTAAGGCAATTTATAATTGAAGGTAAACACCAGGCAATTTTTTTTTTTTTACATTTCTAGCTTTCAAATATTATTCGTAAGAATAGGGAGAATTTCAATGTCATTATCACTTCAAAATAGTTTTCTTTCCACAGGGTTCCTTAGTATAAGTAAATTACCCTGATTAAAATTCAGTGCATAAAAAAAGCATAAAATACATAATATTCTGTAACTCTGAGCTTCTGTCTTTCCAGTAAACTCACAATTTGTTACTGTTTAGAGATAAGAGGTGTCCTTCCCTGGTAATGTTGGGTTTTTTCTGCACAGGGCTTTCTTGAAGCAAATGCTGTCTCTAAGGTTTTTGTCCTTAGAGAAATGTATCAATTACAGAATGCAGTATTTTACATGGATTTGAATTAGATTAAGTTCATAGCAGATATTTATTACATCTGCTACTGTACTAGCAGCTATGCAATGCAGAGATTTTTGTGGAAATAATTGTTCTCAGGCCAGAAAACATGCTCAAGTTGTTGTTAATCTCAGATACAGACCACATAGGGGGAACTGTATCCAGTTTTCACTTCCAGTACAAAGAAAGAATTAGATAAACTCTAATGGGTTTAGTAGAAGGCTACAAGTCTGGATTGGGCTACAGAATTTACCCTCAGGGTAACATCTGGGGGATCTGGGCTTGTTCAAGCCAAAGAGATGCATTTGGGGTACCAAGTGTGGCCCTGCCAGTACCTATGAAGGAGGTAATGAGGAGACAGAGCCAGGTTATTTACTGAGGAACAGGAATAGGAGAATGAATGACAACAGTCATAAATTGAAATGGAAGCAGTCTGACTTACAAGGAAAAACTCCTGCTCCACAAAGACCATGAAGAGCTGAAAGAGGCTGCCTAGTGAAGCTGTGTATCTGTTGTTGAAGGTTTCCAAGATCTGCCTGAGCACCCCTGTCTGCTCTTACAGCTGAGCCTGTTTGAGCAGGAGGCTGGACTACAAACCTCTTGAGATGCCTTTCAGCCTGAATGATTCAGAAATTCTCTGATATTGCAGTGACTGGCTACATAGACGAAGAGTCCAAGTTCTAAAAGGCACTGAGGTGTTAGATATTTTTCTATTATCTGGTCTGGTATAAAGAGTACTTTGGAATGTTTTCAGTTAATAACCAAACAAAAGCACCAGTAACATTTTTTAAAAGCACACACTTTCCTACCACAGAAATCAACTACTAGGGGCAAGACCAAACATCTGCAATTTGTGTCTACTTAGTAAAAGACAGAGAAATCACTGGGAATCTTTTTTTGTCTTTGAAAATGGTAGTAAACACATTATTTCCCCTGAAAAGTCGTAACTGAATATTGGATGTTTCTTTCAAACACTATTGAATTGTTGCTTCATTATACTTTCTTATTATTTATTTACTGATTTAAAGACACATGTCATATTATATGTTACGTATGGTATATATGGTGTATATACCATATAGATATATGCCATATAGATATATACCCTATATGTTATATATATATATATATATGTATATGTATATGTATATATGGTATGTATATGTATTGGTCTACCTCATTTGTACATGGAACAATAGTAAATAATGACCATTTCTTTACTTCTTTTTTATTACTATATCTAGTTCTTCTCTATCAGTTGCCATGTGTCATCTGGCCTGGACACCATATATGATTAAACTTAAAGTTTTTCTTATTTCTTCCGGATTTTAAAATAAATCTAATATTCCATCTGTGGTTTCTTGTAGATTTTATCTCCCATTTTTACATTATTGCACTTCAGTAGCTTCTGTGTATTTTTTCTCCTGTTTTGATTTGTTTATATTCAGTTTACTTGTGTTTCTTCCTAAGTCTTGTTGATTAGTCTTCTTAATTGTTGTCCTAATTTTCCCTCTTATTTAGGGATTGGTTTTAAAAATTTTGTTGCTATTTCTGAGGCCATAACTTTCTCATCACCTGATCTTAAAAATGTACTTGTGTATGATAAGAAATGGTTTTCTTCAGAAGATCACAGAAGAAATAATAGGAAGTGACCCAGAAGACTGCTATTTCTGCTTCCATTTCCTTTGATTTAGTCATTAAACCATGCACAGAGAAGAGCTAAGGCAAAATACACTATACCTAAATGATTAGCCTGGTTTCTTTTCATCCTGAAATTTCAAACACTCACATAGTAAAGTTAATGAAGCATATATGAATGACTGCAGTAGTTACTTAGAAAGACATTGCTGATGGACCATGTTTAATCAGGGTACTGTCAGAAATCAGGTACAGTATCTGCATATCACAGTAAAATGAATAGAGAACTTAATTAGAAAATCAAAAGGACAAATTTGGGTTTTACTTGATGGAAGGCATTGCTCTCAGACTTTCTACATACAGATTCATAAGTAAAATGTTGGGGGAAAAAGATGAATCTTGGCAGCATCTCTTGATGGGCATTTTGCACTAAAGCATCAAGTCATATTTCCCTGAGGACCAGCCCTAAATCTCTGAAAAGAGATTATTATAAACAATTGAACAGATATGTCAGAAACCATATATGAGAAATCCTTGGCTGCATCAACGTACACGCACACACACACACACACACACACAAAATGTATCCTGTGTGGAAAAAAAATATTATGTAATTCAAGGCAAGCAAAACTTAAATAATAGCAAAGTTTTAGTTCTTATAGAATAGTATCAAGGGAGGAATATACAATAAAAATGTTAAGTAATGGAAGAGATAATTGTACTAGATAAATAGACAAATATTTCTAATGCACTACATAGGTCTACATAAGTATATGTAGATAGTAACAAAAATTTGCATCTATGGAAATTATCTCTATACCAAGATCCCTTTAAGGTTTACGGATTCTGAATTGTCCTAACTTCATTTTTTTCATTTAGTGTCTATTATTGATATGATATTGTTAAAATAAGGATCATTAATCTATTGGGCTTTATCATTAGCCTTCCTGAATATCAACTTTGGATACTACTAACTCTATTTGTAATTTTCTAAGGTTGTTTTTTGCTATACAAAAGTTATTTTTAACCACGTTTAATTTAGGTATGGCTGAAGATCAAATTAATTTTGTTTGTTATTTATTCAGTATCATGAAAATAAACTTTTGCAAAAAATCCTTGGACAAACCTAGGACTTAAATTTTTAATTCAATAATAAAAAAATTGTTTGTTAATAACAGCACTTCTCTCATGGCTTTCATCTAAGCTATTCTGAACACCTCAAAGGACAGGCTTTTACCCAACCTACAATGTCTTCCTTCAAGTTCTGCATATTGAAGTCTGATTTCACAAGTTGTTGAGTGTAGTTCTTCGAATATGGGCAGCACATATTTTCTTCTTTGGACAGAACACATGGCTGGTAACAAAAGTACATGTGCCATTAAGTCACTCAGAGAACTATAAGCAAACTTTTTTTACCATGAACTTATCAATTCTTTCTCTGAGATGATAACGAAATATTCTCGAAAGTCAGTATAAAGGAAAATTATCAATCAAACCCAGGATTGTGAATCTATATTACTCAATTATTTTCTTGTCACGTTCTTTCCACCATAATTCACTTATGAATTATGGAAACAGCTCTGATCCTGCAAATCAGCCCATACTGGAAAATCAGTTACTGCACATATATGGGCCCAGAGATCTGGATATGGCAATCAATCTGTCACACTGGTAACTCATACTGTAAACTCTGGAGTTTGGAATCCTGGTTTTTATTGCAATGTCTCTTAGTATTTAAGGAGTACTTTCCAAGTAAATATATATGTAAATAACCATGAAGAATAAAGGGATATCATTAATGAATTTGGTATATTTAGCAATATCCCAAATGGCTATTACCTTTAATGGTCACTTTAAATATTGTATATTTGTATTAATTACATTAATTCATTGAGGTCAGAGTTTAGTACTGTCACTGCACACATAAAAATAGTTGAAATTTTGGCATTAAAACAAAAAATCCAGCCATTTAACAAAAACTTTTTACACAATGCTGTGACATTTTGATTTTGAAGTGTCTCTTAGACAGAAAATTAACGGCTCTTCCTTCTTATGTTTTGAAAGTAATTCTTTGTATATAATTTACCTTGAGCAGGTTAGTTTATGAATGTTTCAAATCCTTCATTTTGGTAGGAAAAAATAAGATTAAGAGTAATGTGAATAAATTAAATTTCACAGAGATACTTTAGCCACATTTATAACTAACTTACTTGAGCTTAGTCATGAATTTGTTTCCATTCTTCTCAGAAGGAAAAGACTTCTTGCAGCTTACCCTGCTTTAGCACACACTCACACATCCAGCCCAATAGATAATTATGAGTTCTACTTATCTTTTGTGAATGATTTTCTTTGGAGTCCATTCATAGTAAAAAATTATGTAGTCTTATGTTATAGGGATATATTGGCTATTTGAGGGAAAGAGTTCGAAACATTTTTTTCAGGTGAATAGAGCTAACAACAAAGGTGAAAACTTAAGGAAAATATGAAATTTCTTAGGGAGGCAAAAAGAAAATATCTTAGGGGAGATCAAGAAAGCTGGATGTATAGAGGGCACTATGAAGAGTCTTGGCATTGGTAAAACTTACCATTGAATATTCTATGTAGGAAATCACTTCTACTATTTAACAAAAACTTGAATGAATGAACAAATACATAAATAAATATTTTGTAGTCAGTTGTATTTTTTTTCATTTGAAATTTCAATGTAATCTTCCATAATATTTAAGAAATTATTACCTCCTAAATACTGGCAATTAGTACCGTTCCATTATTCTGATTATAATTTCTATTTACGAGGCCATATTCAGGATTTCAAGAAGTCTATGACCTTTCTTCTGTAAAGAACATCTCAGCTGTCCAAGGCATAGCACAGTTCAATAAACCTCTAGGAAATACTGGCAGCTGCTTAAGGGGACTCTATAAAACTACAGGTGGTAAAAGACATCTACTGCTCTATACTGAAACAGAAAAAAGAAATGTAAACTTGCCTAAATTGTTGGAAACTGTTTTGGGCATATGTAATGAATTTATTGCTAGAATATACAGATCTTGGATCTCTAAGGCATCAGACATGGGCAGCTTCTGATGATCCAGAAAAGAAGCATTTTATCAGTACTATAGACCTAGCAAGGTAACCAGAATACCAGTAATGCTGAAATAATTCTAAGTTGTTTTAATTCATGTTCTTTTTATGCACAGTGAGTTTGAAAGAATTCAGACCATTACTCATAGAGTTCATGAGGAATAATTTGAATTTATGAGGCTCCTAAGGAATTCAATAGCCCTTTCTGAACTCTGTTAAATGGAAGAGTGAATTTTTAATCTGTCATTGCCTTTCAAGTTATAAATTGCGCTGCTAAAACAATCAAATGGATGGAAAACTAGAAGAATGAAAACCCAATTGTCATGCAAGCAGGCTTGACTAAAATCTTTTCAGAATTTTAAAGATTTATAAATTTCACATATATTCTTGTTAATAATTATAGCTATGTGTACTTAAAAAAATAGGATGCTACAAAAACAACTATCTGACATACTTCCATAGCTTGTCAAAATTATGAATAAATTGAAACTCTCTAATTAGATGTTTGTTCTTTCATATTTTTATACAGCTTATTAATTTTAGATGTTTTGATTTTGTTGTTTTGTTGTGGGACTTTTTTTTTCCCTTTTTTTCTTTTGTACTAACAGCTCATTTATCAAGCTTCCACCTGATGCAATTTGAAGTGGCTGAGTCATTTAAAGACCTGTACTCAGGACTTTGATTGTGGAAGAGTCATATCAGTCTTACATAAATTGACTTTTCTGGCAAAGTGATAACAGCAAAATAGAAAATCCAAGAGGGAAAAAAGTTCATCTGTCTTAGTCATGCTGCAACAAAATGGAAATTAAAAAAAAAATTAAAAGGAACAAAAATTTTGGAAGAATAAAAGGATTTATGTCGGCAGAAAGGGAAACCTAGACAGGGTAGCTCTCTTTCAATCATTTGATGGGTCCTGTGCAATCATATATATACACCAAAATTTCAGTGTAATATCTGGCATGCTGCAAGAATTCTGTATATTACCAGAACACCCTGAATGTTATCTAATACAAGATACTGGTTTTATTATTTTTGCTGTTGTTATAACTTAAAGCTGAAGAAACGACCTGGGAAAAAAACAGTAATAAAGAATAGCAAAGGACAAAATACCACAGGAGTAATGTTAACATTTTATTGCAAAAGCACACATGAAGTAGGTACACTGCACTACTACACTCTGTTCCTAAGCTGAATCACCTTAGTAATAAATTATCCACCTTTTTTGTCAGGCTGTGAAGTTTCAAGAACTGCAATAAAGCATGCACATATTTTACTCCACTTTATGGCAAGAAGCATGTCACTGAAGGTTTCAGAGACCTTTCTCTAGCTTTTCAGTGAAAGTACTGAAATTGCAAAATTATGGAATTTCACGCAATTTGATTTCCTAAGAAGACTTAAACTAGGTTTCAGCTAAAATTATTTTGTCATTTTTAATGAAGTCAGTGAACTAGTCAGTGAACTTAAAGATAGTGCAAATTAAGAAATTTTATTCAAGGTAATTCACAGCTAGTCAAAATTTGGACAAATAGTTTTAATGAGTAAATTATGTACTTATGAAGCACAAACTTTATTCAGTATCGTGAAAACATCCATCAGTTATTTGACAATGTAGAATGGATTGAATAAGAAAATCAGATTCTACTATATGTCCCCCACAGAACAGGCTCCTGGAAACGTTTTAGGTAAGAAACAGGTAAGAAAAAAATGTGTGATTATGGGTAAATGATCACATTTGTGATTCATCAACTCCTTACCTCCACAATTGTTTGGAAAAGAAAACAAAGCCATGAGGAATAGATGAAGAAAGGAACCAGACAGTCTGTCACTCAAGACATGCCATTGTGAGATGAAGAAACACGAAGGAGTGAACTGAATGATTGCTCTCCTCGAATGGTGCTAAGAGATGAAAAATACTGATTTTCAAAACAATGAATGAATGAATGAATGGATTTTTTTATTTATAAAATAGAAGGCATAACTCAGAGACTAAGAGCCCACGCCCTCGAGAAAATTTTACAACAGGAAAGTAAAAAATGAACCAGAAAAATATAAGAAAAAAAAAAAGGAAAAGCAAAAATAAAGGCAATTAAAAAAAGGAAGAAAATAGAGAAGAAAAGAAAAAGGAAACAAAAAAAGAAGAAATAAAAGAAAAGAAAACCAGAACTTTTTCTCTCTTCACTGAGACCTCTTGCATTTCCATTTAGATATTGCCCTTTCAGTGACCCAAGAATTAATACAGAGAGTGAAAGTGATAGAGAATTTGCAAGATTAGTGAATAAAATGTAGAAAAGAGCTGTAACTGACCTCTCTATATTCCAGTAAAGCAAAACAGCCAAAAAATAGCAAGAAGCTTGATACAAATATATGCTAACATGAATATTTTCTATTTTAACCACTATACATGCTACTGACACTAGTCAATAACAAGTTCACTTGCACAAGAAAGGTTAATCCTTATTAAATTAGGGTCACTTAGAAAATAAGATGGATTCCTTTCTTTAAGCTTTTTCTTTTTTTTTTTTTTTTTTCCACGTGTAGCTCTAGACTCTGTCAAGGGACAGAGCAGTAATTCATTCATATGCAGATATATCTGACTGCCTCTATTAGTAAAATTTTAATGAGTCTGAATTGCCTTTTTAGTATACTGAATGAGTGAATACTGCATCCATGTTATCTAGCATCTAATTTGCACTATGTCTGTTAATTTAAAGTTTCAGTTAAGGACACTTATAGCCAAGAGCATTCTATCAAGGTTTAATCATTGATGTTCTTTGGTGAAGTTCAAATAATGCATTAATTTGCAGACTGAAATTCTGCTTTCAATTTATATTACTCCATATGATCAAGAAGAAAACAGAAGAAAATGTAGCATACTGTGAGAGTAAAGTACCAGTAAAAGCACTGGAGATTTTCCAGTGAATGACAAGAGCATCTGGCTGAGACAGGCGAAAGAGAAAAGTTGTAGCAATTACTTACAGAAATGAGGAAAAAATCCTTCTCTGAAGCATCAAACATGGCCAACAAATAGTAATGTACCTTAGAATTTTTCATCTTCCCACTGTAATTATTTTTTCTCTAAAGAAATGTTCTTAAGTGATTTGAGCAAAAATTTCACCCATGAGGATTTCACCCATTGTGCTATTTTACGGGGTTTTTTAGATGTAGCTGTTATAACAATAACTTAATAGAAACATTTATATATTCTTGTCTTGCCTAGACAAATATAAATTTAGAAACACAGAATCATAGAAAGGTTGAGGTTGGAATAGACCTCTGCAGTTCATTTGGTCCAAAACCCCTCCCTGCTCAAGAAGGGCCACCTGGAGACAACTGCCCAGGACAAGGTTCAGATGGGTTTTGGTCTCCAGGGACCAACATGGCACAGTGTCTCTGGACAATCTGTTCCAGTTCCCCATCACAATTACAGCAAACAAATGTTTTGTGTTGTTTCAGAAGAAATATCCTGTGTTTCACCTTGTGTCCACTGACTGGTCCTGTCACTGGACACCACTGAAAAGGGCCTGATTCTACCTTTTTTGCACACTTCCTTCAGATCATGATGAACTTGGTCTCCCAGGACCTTTTCTGAGAAGCTCCTTTCCAGCTGTGTGGCCCCTGGTATATATTGTTGTGTGGGGTTATTATCTCCCCGGTGTAGGATTTTGCACTTTACCTTTTGAATTTTGTGAAGGTCCTGTTGGCCCATTTTCCAGCCTGCCAGAGTCCCTCTGGATGGCAGCATGACCCTCTGGTGTATCAGTCACTCCTCCCAGTTTTGTGTTGTCAGCAAACTGTCTGAGGGTATAATGTGCCCCTCATTAATGAAGGTGTTAAACAGTAGATCAGTATTGACCTGTGTTGTACACACCACTAGTGACTCCTCTCTAACCAGTCTTTTTGCCTTTCATCAGTAGCCTCTGTACTGCTATGAAAATCATTGAGCCAGTTTTGAGTCCACCTTACTGTCTGCTCATTTAGCTTAGAAGTAGCTCCCAGGAAGGGGAATAAAGTACTATTGGTATTAGAAGCATATGCTTTTGTCAGCAACAATATTATCTCCCTTTATCAAGAAAAAAAATATTTGTACCCATTAATCTGGCAGTATTGTGTACATCAACAACGCATTTTGTCTCACTGTCTCAAGATTACTGGCCTCCAGGAACTCTCATCTAGAATGGTCTTGTCAATACAAAGGTAAATGTGTTTATGAATTACAGTCCTGAAAATATGGCTCACAAGCCACTTTACAATCATTCTGGGTTTTGGGGGTTTTATAGACTACAAAAATTCAAACAGATAACGAACAAGAAAATCACCAAGATTTATTCCTACATCCACCAAAAGGAGCTTCTTCTGATCCTTCTCAGGTCTGATAATATCAAAGTCAAAGGCTGTGAAATAAGATCTTCCCTGAGAACTTTTTTTTATGCTCAACAAAAGCAATTTCTTTCCTACTCCAGCCTGCAATCTCTCTTTCCACTTAAGAAAGAGAAAACCATGAAAATGTTAATGTAGAGCACTATGCTGCTTCAGAAATTTTCATTGCTACTTATGTTCAATTTAATTATTTTTATTAAACTATAAATGTATGGTGAATTCTATGCAACACTGAAAGCAATAGGAATTTAGCTGATCTTTATTCACTCTAAAGGACACAAAAGTGTCTTTATGGTGTCCCCAGCTCTATATCTAAATCTATATCTTCATGAAGCTTTAAATTGTAATGGAACCTTTATTTTCACCACTTCCCTGGCACTTGATTCAACGGAACTGGAGGCTAAAGCATAAAGGAAGTAAGTCCATCAAGTCTGTGGTCAATAACAATGAAGACTCATTGAATTATTTGAAACCAGATTTTTCCTGTTATTTACTGATCTTAAATTTTACTAGAAGCTTCTGAGAACTCAGGGAACATAATGACTTAAAACATAGCATCAAGCAATAGTTACAGCTAGGAATAATGAGAAAATGGAGAAAGAACGTAATAACCTAGTAATTGGTGTTAGTAATTTGACTTAGTGGAAATTTATTTTAGAAAATAAACACTAAAGAACTACAGTGATTCAGACCCACTAACCCTACCAGCTTCTGAATCAAGCTCCACTATGGAAGCCTAAATAACATCCTGGAAAGCATGCCCCAATGTGCATAACAAATTTAAATATGTGTGGTGCTTTAGTGTCTTTTAGGAATTCTTTAGTCATCTTTTATTATTGAAGTTCTTTTTATGTTTTTTCAGTCAATGAAAATCACCATATAACTTAATAGAAAATGTACTGTTCACAGACAAAAATATGATAACAGGACACACTTTTTTTTTTTTTTTCTGGCTTTATAAGCTGAATTATGCCAGTAGACAAAAGGATGCGACTAAATATATTTTTTTTGCTACAATTCATAACTAGTACTCTCAGATTTTCATATATCAGATAGAGTCCCATTTATACCTATTAGTTCAATTTTATATCAATTATTTTCTGAATCCAAACCAGATATTATTTTCAAAGTAAATTTGGGGTCTTACTATGGATGTAGTGCAACTCATATGGTGATTGCATTCTATAATGTCATTTTCTCATAATAGTTTAAAACTAATATTAATTAATATAAACTTTTTTAGTCCTTATTTTGAAAATCTTGTTTACAGCTGCTGTCTCAGAATAAGTAAGCCATCTGATGAATATATATTTATATTTTGAAAAATCATCATCTCACTATAATATAGCAATATTTCCTAATGCTAATATGTGTTAATATGTATCCCACTAAAGAAGTAATATGTATTCATATGGGTCTTGAAATATACCAAAGAAAAAATATGTATTCTTCTGCTTGCTCTTAATTCTGAAAACCTGTACCTCCTAATAATTCAATGAATGACTGAATAAATTTTTCAGGTGTTTTGTTTCACTATAATTTCTAGCAGATACTCTGAATGAAGTACTTTCCATATTTTGTTTCAGCTAATGTTGTATTACATATTTATCAAAATAAAATGATGGCAGTATTATAATCAAGGTCTTACAGACACTGTACACATCTCAATACTTGCATAAGAATTTAAGTACTAAATTAAAACCAAACTAAGTTTCTGATGTGTTCTAATACCAGATGGATGTATTCAAGTTGACTATACTTTAACCAATTAGAAATAATAATTATTGAATAATAGGAACATCATACCAGACCACTATTATCCTCTGCCCTAACACAAAGAGGTCTCTTCTAGCCACACCACACTCTCCTCCTCCAGTTCATGACAGGAACTGGTGACCTTATTTCTGCACGGGACAACAAGCATTATGAAATTATCTAAAATGGAGGATTATCCTCAAGAATATCTCTAGACATTACCAAAGTAAACTAAAATGGCAATGGTACATCACATGTTTTGTCTATATAGGAAAGAAAAAATTATTGAAGTAATGGGAAACTTATAGGTGTATTTGCTACTGTTGAAGGGAGATTATAAGATGCATAGTTATAATTATACTCTCCATTAAATTATTTCATTCTATCTTCAGGTGTTACATTTTTTATCTTCCATATTTCTCATATATAAAATTTACTCTCTGAATCTGAACTGAAACATGGGATCTGAGACGTAATTAAATGTTGTAACTGTATCTTGTTCTCATTTTATGGAAGAAAATTTAGAACAGCATTGGCTGTCCACGGCAAGGTTTTGGTAGCAGGGATGGCTGTTTTGAGAAGAGATCAGGAGTTACCCAGTAAAAAAAGGCCCAGCACAGGACACAGCTGACCTCACCAGCCAAGCTGTCAGCACCTCTGTGTTAAAATTTTCAAGAAACATCAAATACATCAGAGAAGAGAGGCAAAAGAGTACGAAATGGCAGAAGGAACACCAAGGAGGAGAAAGAGATGCTTTGGGCACCAAAGCTGATAGTTCCCTCTGTGGCCCATGGCAGAGCCCATGCCAGAGCAGAGGAAAAGTGTGAAAAGGAAGTGAGAGAGAGTAACCACTGAGTACTGACCATAACCTCTCCATGCCATCTGTGCCCCTTAGGAGAGGGTAGGCAGAGTAATGGGTATCAAAAGAGTGAAGCTGAGCCTGGGGGGAGGGTGGAGGAAAGATTTTTTTTATTTTATATTTTTTTCTCAGTACATTAATCTATAGAATAGAATAGAATCTCTTCAGTTCGAAGTGATGTACAACTGTGAGCTGACCACAACACCCCTGACTGTTCCAGGGCTGTCCAAAAGTTAAAGCATGCTATTAAAGACATTGTCCAAATGTCTCTTAAACACTGACAGTTTTGGGGCATTGAACATCTCTATAGGAAGCCTGTTCCAGTGTTTGCCCATCTGATCCTTCCCTGATACGTAATAAGTAAATTAGTTTAGGCGAAGTCAATTCTGCAAGCAACTTCACTGTCTTTTTCTCAATGGGCTTTTATGTTCTTGTTCTCTTTATTTGCACCATCTGCCTCACTAAGAAGGGTGAGTGACTGAGCAGCTGGCTGGGAGTTATAGTAAAATAGATGAGAAGTTCTCAAAATGCAATATTGTAAATACTGTAGTTACATTGCTGTGGCAGTGACAGCTTCAACTGTCAAACAGAATTTCAGACTGTTAGAGCTTTTCTATCAAAAATATTCTTTGTGTATTTCCAAGAAATAAAAATATTCACTATATCTTCTAGTATTCAGACTTCATAATGTTTTTTAAAGGTTTAGGGGACAATTACAATCCAAAATTAACCATATATTAGCTGAATGGGACCACTCAACTCTTCACCCCCTCAGAAGCATGAGACACAAAAGTTTAAAATGGAACCTTCTATTCTTGTTTTTCAACACACTTTTCTATTCAAAACAATCCTCGTCCAAGTATTTGTCCCCAAATTACAGTGTTGTTTTCATTATCCTGCATCACCATTTGGCTCTGTATTTAGCAATGTAACTGTATGGAAGTATATTACCTACTGCTGGACTTGAATGCATTTTTCATAGACCTTCTCAAACACATTAACAGTAGCAGAATTTATAAACATTTTAAATCTCCTACTGCTTTAGCTGCATTGTAGAGCCTGTCCCAGACCTTTGGGACAAAATGGCCTTAGTCCAAATAACTCTTATTTCTTGACAGGACCCAAGCTAATGTGGGTCCTTTGTCACTATGCAGAAAAGATCTGGAGCTCTGGATCATCAATTTCTTTGCGTAAAGTCAGTATTTTTCTAACGTGTCCATACCAGCAGATCCTTACAAAAAGAGACTATCTGGTACCTGCAATATTGTTTTTCACCTGTAAAATGGAATATAGCAACCAATAATACTAGGTCACTCAAAATTACAAAAATACTTGTAGTCTTACTCATCTGATTATTAAAGACAAGTCTCGTTAGTAATACTATTAATTTTTTTTATAGAAGACACCCTAGTATCTAGCCCTTTTTCTATCATGTTATGCTCACATGTCCATTCTAATGGTGTTAGGTTAACTCAAGCATAAGTGAAGACAGGATGAGGTTGTCTCAGGGTTTTAAGTCCTTTGCTAGGAGTTTTCACAGTTTTTAAAATAAAGATTATGCTCTTTTCCTCGATTCCTAGCTAAAGTTTGAAAATTGCACAAGATGAGAAATTTAGAGTGGGATAAAAAGAAGATTCTAAAATGTACACTTAAGGTGTCTTACCTTTACAATGCTTCCAGGTATTGTGATGGTAATAGTTGGATTCAAAAGCTTTCTCTAAAAATAAGAAATACCGAATGTCGCATTCTACTGTGGGGAGCTGCTAGGAATCAATACAATCTATTGAATTTTTCTGCTAGGAGATGATAGTAGATTACCTATACTTTATATATATTAAAAAAAACCCAACATACAAAGTATCCTAATCCTAACTAGTTTTCTGCATGCAGCAATGAACTTTCATGATAATGATATATTCACCTCTACAGTGTGATTTCTTGTTCTAGCTTGTACTTTACTTACAGGTAGCAGGATTGATAGTATCACAGGACAAATGGAAGCTTCAGAAAAGCCCAGCCTCAGCCTCGAATTCTGGCAACAGTTTAAATTTAAGGAACCACCCTGGTCTACAAGTCATAATGATGTCAAAACAGATTTATTTATAAAAATAAATTATTTATTAAACAAACAAGAGATAACAGAAAAAATATCTTAATCAGAATTGCTACTGTTGTAAATGGAGGAAGGCAGGCTGACTTTTGTAGTCCCCTGTTACAGGGGTTTTTCCTTTCGTTAATTGGTAATTGTTTGTTAAAGAGTTAATGCTTAATTAGTTCAAGATACTGTTAAAAACCTGTTGAAGGTTAAAGGGGGTCTTGTTATTTGGGCTACTGTTAAACTCGTGTGTGTGTTCAATTTGGGGAAATGGGGTTGGCTAGTTTCAGGTTCGTTCTATGTATTAGTAATAGGCCCCGAGTTGATTGGCAGGAGTGAAACACGGAATTTTCCGGAAAAAGGGTGTCAACCGGGATTAGCATAAGGGGTTAACTCGAGGAGCCAGACTGGACCAGAGCTTCACCAACCACTCGATGCTCCTACATCACCTATTTGAATGAACCAATAGCCTGGATCAGGAGATGACAGACACCAATCAGATTATCCCCAAGGGGAGGCCTGTCGGCAGGTGGGTGGTGCTCCCGGGAGGAGTATAAAATGATCTCTCTAGAGATCTTGATCTTTCACCATTTGACCCTGGTCAGGCATTCAGCATGGGATAGGTCCTCCTCCCTGGGAAATAGGCTAGCCAGCTAGGAGGAACTTTGATTGCTCCATTGTTGTTTGCTGCCAATAAATTTGCATAAAAAGCAATTGGCAAATCAGTTTATTTCACTACACAGTATAAAACTAAAGAACTACTAAGGATTACAGTAAACAAACAAAACAAAAAACAAAACAAAACAGTGCACTTTATCAAGGTACCTATATTAAAGCTAGCAAAAGAAATAGAATTGATTAGGAGTCAAATGCAACTTACCACCAAAATGACAATAATGTTCACAGATTCCTTTGTTTAATCCCTGGGGAGTAACCATGAAGCAGGTGTTCCTATCTGTGCAAAAAACTACACACAGTTCCAGAAAAATATATACAAGATTTTTGCTTTGTGAAAGTTTAGTGTGGCTTTTATAGTTGGAAAGTGAATGGATGTCAGTCAGTCAAAAATCCAGATTGTCTTTCCAGATCTCACTTGGACAGTAAGATATTTATTGGCAGTTGGGAGATGCCAGACCAGTGTTAACCCCATGATGCCAAAAAACTTGCTACAAGACAGCTTGTCCTGAGTTATCTGACGAGTTAACAAACAAGAGATAAGCTCTTGTGGGGGAGTGAGATGTCCTGCTAGAGATTGTCACAGTAAGTTGACTGAATGATTCAGGTGATTTTTCCCATCCTAAAGAGAATCATAGAATGATTTGAGTTAGAAGGGACTTAAAGATCATAAAGTTTCAGCACACCTGCCATGGGCAGGGGCACATTCCACTAGACCAGGTTGTTCAGCACCTTGACCAACATGGTCCTGAACACTTCCAGGGACAGTGTGTCATCACTACCCTCACAGTAAAGAGTTTTTACCTAATATCTAATCAAACGTTACTCTCTTTTAGTTTGAAGCCATTCCTCCTTGTCCTATCATTACATTCCCTTTTAAAAAAATCTCTCTTCACCTTTCTTGTGGGTTCCCTTCCTCCCAAAATTAGGTCACCTCAGAGCCTCCTCTTCTCCAGACTGAACAATCCCAATTGTTTCAGCTTTCCTAACAGGAGAGGTGCTTCAGCCCTCTACTCATTTTTGTGGACCTTCTGGACTCTCTACAACAAGTCGATGTCCTTCCTGTGCTGGGGTACCCAGAGCTGGATGCAGTACCCCAGGTGGGGTACCATGGGAGCAGAGTAGAGGGGCAGAATCCTCTCTCTTGGCCTGCTGGCCATGGTGCTTTTGACGCAGCCCAGGTATGGTTTGGGTTTCTGGGCTGCAAGTGCAGGTGGCCGTGTCATGTCCATCCTCTCACCCACAGCATCCCCAAGTTGTTCTCAGCAGGGCTGCTCTCCATCTGTTCATTCCCCAGCCTGGATTGATGCCGGGGTTAGCCCTGACTGAGGTAGATACAGTACCAGCACTTGTCTCTGTGTAACCTCATGGAATTTACATGAGGCCCACTTCTTGAGCTTGTCCAGGGCCCTCGGGATGGCATCCTCTTCTTCAGACATATAAACTGGACCACTGAGCTTGATGTCAACTCTCTGAGGTCATCATAAATGTCAGCAGAGGAATTTTTTGTTTGATTTTCAAGTATGAATTCTCCTGAACTCTTAATACATGTTTGTATAATTTAAACTTTTAATTCCAGTGTTTTCAGTTCCATTCTGTTAACACACATTTCAGCACTTGGTCCTTTGGCTTAATAATTATATTTCATATTAATTAAAAAATGGATTTAGTAAATGTAAATCATTCAAAAGTGCAGTGAGAGACAAATATTTTGAATTTTTTAAAGAAAAAATATCCAAGATAAACTGTATTTTATGGGCAGTGAGAATATTTCATAAGAATATTTTTGATATTTTTTCTTAACACAGACTTACAGAATCACAGAATAGGCTGAGTTGGAAAGGACCCTCAAGGATCATCAAGTTCAACTCCAGTCTCTGCATAGCACCATCCCCAAGAGTCATGTCAGGTACCTGAGAGGATTTTCCAAACACTTCTGAACTCTGTCAGGCTTGGTGCTGTTTTTTATAATTAATAAAAAGGTTTTTTTATGGAATACTTAAAAAAAAAAGTAATTCTAAATTTAAAAAATATGGACACTTCCAACACTTTGGAGAATATTTTTGAGCTCAATACTGAGCATTCCATTTTTGAAAATATTTTCTCAGTAGTTTGTGCTCAGGATGATCCAATGTCTGTGCCCTACAAAAAAAAAAAAAAAAAAGGACAGAAAATTTTTCTTTGGCCAAAAAAAAAAAAAAAAAATTCTTCTTAAGAAGATGATTGATCAGTGTCTCATTTTGCGTCTCTACTTTCTCACTTTGACAACAGCAAACATGTTTATTTTCCTTGGAAATGCATGATTTCAAATTTTACTGTGAAATAATACAAACATGGCCTAGATGAGAAGATACAGAAAAGCAAATGAGAAGAAAATATTTTTTGTGAAGGAATTGTAGAAAAATATTTAAGAAGGGACAAAAACATATATACAAAAACTGAGAGTGGTATTCTGAACTCTGTCAAAACATTCCTTGGACAGGAGAGAATAACAGACAGTGACAGAGAGAGTGCAGTCAATCTGAAATCACTGGTAGGTAAATTCCTAATCTATGAAAAAGTCAAGAGTAGGATATTTGAAGGTAAGCTTTTTGAAATTGCCACTGACAGTTGTGACATTGATATGGTTTTTTATCCATATGAGAGAAATTCATGTTGGTTTTAACATATTTGGCAAAATAAAATCTAAGCTTTTAAGGCAGGAAAACACTACAGGCTCAGCTGTGAACTAGATCACCATTTGTCTCAGGGCTCTGTTTATGTATCATCTTCTCAAAATCTCTAGTTGTCTGACATTTCTTATAAGTTCAGGGCACCCACTTTTTTTCTCTTCAACTGTTTTTAAAAATCATAATGACTTCAATGATAATATTTGAGCTGTTTTTCTTGTGGTCCCAGTGTCAACCTCCCACTGTCACATGACAATGTGCCCTAGGCATCCACAGCACTTGTGCCAATCCTCAGAAACCTGTCATTGCTTGCATAAAATATATAAAATATATAAAATATAAGTGTAAGGCACAAACTTTCAAAGTATCCTCCTAATTCTCCTATTTGCATACCACCACCACCCACACAGAAAAGATAACTGGTTTTGGATAGGGGAGAGGAAAGATGTAAAATAAATTTACAGCAAAAGTTTGAAACCTTAAACTTAAGTCTGTACTTCTGGGGCTTACACAGCTGAAGTCGAACAAAAGTAAGCATCATCAAATAAGGTGGGATTGAAAATACTTCAAGACTAGTCAGATGAAAGAAAGGAACCCTTGTGTTTGGGGAAAGAATGTTGTTTCACATAACCTCTTTTATCTGCTTCAGTGCTTGAGTGACACTTGTGCACAGCTAGTTTGGATTGATATTGGATGAAAAAGTAAATTGTTAGATAAGTGTGTTTTTCCAGGAAAGTTAATGATAAACAAACTTCAGAAATACAGTCAGATAAACCCCAAGGAATACTGGATTCTTATCAAGTTTCTGTATCTTCTGCATTTTCAAATTATTCTTCCTCAACAGATGAGCCTTTCTTCTCTAAGAATCACTAATCACTTCTTTCAAGTTGTCTTATATCCAACTAATTGAATTAAATTTACTGGGGCATTCTTATGTTTCGATAGGGAAGCAATGTCAACTCCATCAATCTGGGTTTGGGTACTCCACTGGTTGGTTGAAATGATGGTCCAAAATGCAGTATCTTCCAGATAGCTATCATATCTCAAAACATATGAAAGAGCAGTTTATCTTGGTTAGGAACATATACATTGACATAAATTTCAGCAAAAAACAAAGGGGAAATTTGTTCCAAATCCAAGCTCAGTAAAGCTCCAATAATTGCTTTGTCTCAAGTTAAGAGTGATAATGTTTTAAACCATTTGTGTTTGTTTTCTAAATTGTTTCTGATTCACTAAAAATGACATTAACTAAACGAGACTGTTTCCCTGAGGAGACTTTGTACCAAGTTCCCCATTTCTAGAGGGCAAACGTGTGTGATCTTTCTATGTTTCTGAAAACATTTTTCATTCTGTTTCAGTCCAATAGAAAGCTGTGAGGTGGTTTGAAGGTCTCAGTAGGAAAGTAGAAAAGAAGTTGCTTATCAAAGTTGTTATAAAACACACAGTCTTAATATTCTATCTTTATCACATATACAGAAAAAACATAGAGGTATAAAAAGCCTTAATATGTACCAAGAGCAAAGCTTGCCAAGCTCAAATAAAAAACCATTTAATTATTGATCTGGATGGATAAAGAATGCTTCCTTCTTAATGCTACAGTGGTGTTAAGGAGTTTTATTTTACCAATCTTTTTTTTAATACAATTCTACCTTGATTTCTGCATATATTGTCGTAACAGAAATTTCGTACATTTGATTTACTATATAAAAAATATGAAAACTCAAATTAAACTGCTCAAAATAGGACTACTTTTATCTTGTGTTTTATCGATCAATACATTTAATCAATCCATTTGCATTTTTTCAATATATTTTTCCACCAGATTTTGATTTTTTCAGATGCTGATCATACCTCTGTTTACATACCGTGATGTGATGCTGGTCATGTATATTCAATGCTCATTCACATGACAGCTGTCCAGAAGACAGAGAAGTTACTTTAAGCCACTCTGAGGAAATGCTTCTGCTTCACTGACTTTTCATTTATAGAAATTAGCTCCATTAAAAAAATTAAGAATTTCCCAGTTTCTCAGTTTTTCAACAAGATGGCATGTCTTTCTCTTAGAAGGTTATTTTTGTATTGTTACCACTTGTATTCCAAGTGCTATTCTAACAGAATTAAAACAATAAAGGCTGTTTTTTAAATCGCAAAAATACAATTTTCTTCATACATGAAAATTTTTCACTAAAAAAATTATTTTCCTGAATGCTTCTTGTTGTCTGTTAACATATTGATGTATCTCATCAGATTGTGTATATAAACCAAGGAAATAAAGGGTAAAATTAATAAGCAAATGGTTATTCTATTTGTTTTTCTTTTAACTTTAAGCAAAATTAATACAGCGTTTGGTAAAACTAGTGAAAAACACAATCCAATAGGGAGAAACTCAATGCAAATAATAATTACTATTTTTCATTCAGGTTCAATGCCTTAGGAATATCTGATTTTGAATCACTGAGAAAGGTTTTCTTCTGTTGAGCCCATTAACAATATTATCTCTGCTCAGTACTGCAGCATAAGAATGTTCTGCATTCTGAAACAAGAACATTTTAGAACAGAGATAACTGTAATTTGCACATAATAAAAAATTAGAGACAAAACATCCTCCTAATTAAAGCCCAAAATATTAAAGGTTTCTTTCTTAGCTTCAAATTCTTGTATTAGTCTCCCACAATATTCCTGTCCTCTATGAACATCTTTACATACCTTTATTAGTCTCCCACAATATTCCTGTCCTCTATGAGCATCTTTACATACCTTTAGATTCAAAGTCCTTCTGAACACTCATTTTCTTCTTACCCTATTCGTTGAAGAGTTTTGGGCTTTTTTTTTAGAGTGAATACTGTTTTGTCAGCCCAGGTTCTTTAAACTGGGGAAGGAAAAGATGTTCTGACACATTCTGTTCAAAACAAGAGATTGGGAAGATAGTAAGTATCCAATAGAGTTCAGAAATGAGGGGAATTTCATGTGCAGGGAGAAGCAAAACATCTATTATGGAAATAATACTTTTAAAAGAAAGTTGCAAATGTCAGTGGATAAAACCAGTAAATTCCAAATTTTGAAACAAAATTTTAATAGTATGCATTTAGGTTTTATAGAAAATATTTTGCATGGCTCCTTTTATATCCCATGACTTATAATATTTTCCATGATAGTTTTAAAAGTGAACTTATTTTCTTTTTATCCTTTCTTTTACACAGCTCTGAAGCAAAATACAGCTTTCAAAGGAAAAACCAACTGCATATCAAAGCAGGTAGATAAAGTCTTGTAACTACATTCACAAGTTTATCAAAAAATGTAAGTTTATATTTTATTGGTTTGAGTTTTTTAATAGGAATGGTCCAATGTCAAAAAAAATAGCTCTAGGTGTAATAGCAATGAGTTTATCTCTTAGTTTTCTTGTAAGCTTTTCTTTCATTTATTACAAAAATTACAGAAAGTAAACATAAACAAATCTGAATTATTATGACTATAGCAACTTAATTCTATCTAAGGTAAAAGAAAGATGTATAGGTTCAATGACTAATAAAGATATCACCATTAAGTGAGACATGGCTGTGCAAAATATGACTGGTCCTCTGTGACTTACAGTAAAGACTGAAATGTCAAAATATGTGTGAATAATTCAAGTAAAATAGTAATAAAAAACCCTAAAATGAATAAATGACCACAGAAGTTTATAAGATTTTTCATGCCTAGTTTCTGAGTATCCACCAAGAAATAATTATGGAAATTTCTAGGACCGTATACTCACATGTGAGATTTGCTGAGAAGATCAACAGGAGTAGAAATATTTTTAAAGTGAGAATAAAGAGAACAACACTTGCTATGATGCACTTAGACAACTGAGAAAGCAGACAAACCTTTTCCCACTATTAACAATACCACTGTTTGGTTTGTCAGTGGGAGTAGATGAAAAGTCTATATGATAAGTGTGATAAGAACAATAATGTAATCACAGAAAAGTAAGACTGAGATTGAAAGGGGTTTGAGATGTTGCTTTTAGTCTTTCCTTTTGTCTCTATCATTTTGTTTCTGGATCTTCAATTCTGAGCATATTCAAATTCTTCTTTTCTTCTTTTGGGGAATGCCATCCGTGTTGCATGGATAACCTGTTGATAATAACATGGATTAGTCCTCACTTGAGGACTTGTATACAAGACTTAGAGCCAATGGTCATTTAGTAGGCATACCAACAGATAAAAAGACGTACCAACATTTGGAAGAGAGAGTATTTGCTCTATATATTTTGCAGCTTTTGCTTCAATTCCTATGCTGAAACAAAATGTTATATGATCAACTTTTATTTTTATTGGAAAACAAAGGCCTGAGTTTGTATAAATCGACCCAACCTGCGTAGAAGCCTTGTTATTAATAGGCTAGCATTTCTTATGCTATTGTCAATCCTTTTGCAAAACTGGTACAGTGCACAAGAGCTGCCTGTACAGCTAAATTTAATCTTCATATGTTTGTGGTTTGGAGGCACTCTGCGCTTCTGTCTGTAAACAAAATAAATTTGTGAAGTCCTGTGCTAGACAGAAGTATAAATTGGGTAGGAATCAGAAGCTTATTTTATTTATGAGTAATTGAATTTCATAAGCAATACAATCTGCAATGCAATTTGCAAGAATTATTAAACTTCACATTCCTCGAGGCCTGGTTTCAAAACAAAGAGAATTAAGGAAACAGTTTAAGAAAACCAAACCGCTCTATAAAAAAGAAGCACTTCCAAAAGAAAATTCCTGTAGATATTATTTATGGAATACTGTCACTGAAGATTTTGTGCAAGGGCCAGACCACACCACACTATGATGTACAATCTAAATTTATTTCCTGAGCAGTATGGGCAAAGTGAGTGAATAGCAGTTCCTATTTGAGATAAAAATCTATTTTTATTTCTGGTCATGTAATCACAAAATCTTTGAAGATGTAAGGACTCTCTGGAGATCATAGAGTCCAGCCCCACTGCTCAGAGCAGGTTCAGTTGTGATATATTGCTCAGGGATGTGTTGAGTTAGTTTCTGAATGTGTCCAAGGATAAACATTCCACTGCTCGCCTTGTTCTAGGGCGCAAATCTCTCAAAAAAAAAAAAAATTTTAAATTGTTATGCTTAAATGGAAATTTCTGTATTTTTATTTGTGTCAATTTCCCCTTCTTCTTTCATTGATTACCACTGAGAGGAGTTTGTCTTCTGATTTTGGCTTCTCCATATTTGATATTTTCCTGCATTCATGAGATCCTACCTCAACCTTCTCCTCTTCGGACTAAGCAGTGATGACCCTTCTGCTGCTTTTGTTATGAAAGATGTTCCAGTCGCTCAATCATCTTTATGATTTTTTGCTGGCCTTGTTCCAGTCTGTCCATGTCTTTTCTACTGGGGAGGCCAGAACTGGATAAAGAACTCTGATGGGGTGTCACCAGTAGTGAGAGGAAGAATCACTGCCCTGCACCTGCTGTCTACATTGTTGCTGAGTGACTGCAGGATGCTGTTGGCCTTCTTTATCACAAATCATTTACTTACATTCAGCTTGTTGCCTATCAAGAACATCAGGGCCTTTTCTGAACTTTCCAGCTGGCTGGCTTCAGCATGTGCTTGTGCATTGGGTTATTCCTCTGTAGGTTCAGAACTTCGTGCTTGTCTCTGTTAATCTTTGTGTGTCTCATCGTGATACTTTACTCGCACATTTCACATTCATGAAAATCAAGTGCCAAGCCTCTCCTGTTCATTTGTGCCAAGTCCCATAGACCAAGCAGAATAATTGCTTCAATTACTTGCTGTGTCCCCATCCTGGATGGTCTGGGGTCTGGCTTTTATGTGTAGTGGTTTCATCTTGGATTTAGACTTCAGTAAGGTGTCACATATCAGATGAATGTGTTTTTCCACACAGGGCTACAGTCTCAGTTTTGGGGTTGTTTTTATTTTTTTTGCTTGGTTGTTCTTTGTTTTGTTTTGTTTTGTTTTCCTTTTGTCTTGTTTTGTTCCATTTTGCTTTAAATTAGTTTATGGGCATAAACTGCCAATTTAGTTATAAGTTAGGTATCTTCAAGCTGCTCTCTCTTACTTTCCCGTTATATAGTGCCAAATTGTTATTGCTACCTTTGTGACTATTTTCCTTTAGCTTCTGTCCCAACTGATTGAGAAGAATGTAAATCTGGCAACAGTTGCACAGCAAAACCCATCCATGCTTCTCTGTGTAGTAATCTAATTACAGTAGTAATCTAATCAATTAGGTTTGATATATATATATACATAAATACTGAACAGATGTAGTCCAGGTCTTTTTTGTTTGAGCAGTGCTTTCAGATTTTCTGCTTCCTGCAACAAATACAGAAGAGTTACTCAAATATTTTAATACAGAATTTTAAAAGTTTTGGGAAACAAAGCAAGTAGCAAGTATTTTAAGGATAAGCTTTGTCCAAGTTTCAAGTAACTGGTATGTATATACAAATCTAGTGCTGATGCACGAGGCTCTCTGTGCTTGGTCAGCATCATCTAAGCTCTAACACGGCTGACTGCTATGAGATCCATTGCAGACTTGAAGAAAAAAATCCACCCAGAGCTGGTCATCTGCTTCACGAGGGAATCAGTCTGAGCAGTAGTGGGTAAAGCTGTGTAAGATAGGGCTACGTTACAGCTGTGCAGGTTCTCCTTGGACACTTCCAATGCATCCTTGAGTGTGGACAATTTGATTGTTACTGCATGCATCCTTTCCTAGAAAGGCCACAAAAGTGTTGTATTGCCACCAAGTGACATTCTTCTAGTATTTAATTAGCTTAGTAAATATAATAGTTGGATGGGAAATTTCTGAAAAGGACACTGAAAAATGTAAACAGGGAGAGGTAAGAAAGGGGACAGATGGAATGAGTCATGTACTAGATAAAATAAAATAGACATAGAACTTTAATATCAGTTTTGTTAATGAAGATTTTACATCTCGATTTTTTTCTTTAGGATCAAGAAGAAGATTGGCTTTTACTGTTGTTTCTTTCACAAAATGTTATCAACGTTATGCAAGAACTATGTGTGTGAATGTACATTATCCATACACTGGTTTCATAACCTTCTGTACCTGCAACATATTCCAACCAGCCAAGAAAAATCAAAACTGCAAGCATAAACCTTAAAAATGCTTAAAATAATTATCTGTGGTAGGGAGCTACAGTAAAAGACTACAGAAAATTGAAATACAGCGTTAGAAGAAGATTTCAGAACCATGCTTCAAGGTAGTGTATTACAGTTAGGGAATGTATAAAACAAGCTTTAATGTGAAATTTAAAGAGTGCTGCTCTTTCACCATGTTACACCCCCATCACCTTTTCTGTAAAGCTCTAATTAGGCCTTTTGACTACTGTTATCAAGCGACTGATGGCTAAACTCAACAGCTAAATTCTGCTTTGGCTTATATTCAGAGCAGTCATGCTGAAATCAGAGCAAGTCAGTGGAGAATTTATTCTAAATATGTATTTAGAATCCTGAACATGTTCTCTCTACATTTTAGCTATTCCATCTGTACATTCATGCTCTATGACTTTTCCTTTTACTGTGCTGCACTATATTTTGGCAATAATAAGTAGGAACCATTTATGAGGACACAGTTAATGGGTATTCTTAACCCTAGCTGAAAGCAAATATAGGTGCAGGTAAAACTTTGGCATTATGTTTAGCACACTATGATAGAAGCTGCAGTGCAGAAAGGCTTATTCTCATACACAGAGAAAAATGGCAATTTTCTGGTGGCTGTATCTTAGGGATAATTACAGCTGCCATCATAAAAATAAACATGTAGCACCTGAGAAGGTCGGTTCCCACAAATGTTTAGTCAAATTTTGTTCAGACTTTTCAATTTTGCAAATAGGTCAAGGTACTATGGGATTTATATACTTGCTGAGATATCATCATCCCCTAGTATGAACCATTTCCATTAGTGGAAAAAAATAGAAGAGATGAAATATGACTGACTGAAGAGTTTACCTCACCAGAACAGTTTACATTTTTTTGAGAAATATTTTATATATAAATTTTTTAAAAAGTATTATAACTTGAAATAAACTTAAGCAGATAAAAACATATATTCATTATTACTTAAAAGTTAATTTGGACTTAATGCAAAAACATGAAGTTGATTGACAGACTGATGAAATAAACTGCTAAAAAATCTTCTGCAAGAATTAATCTATTTTTGGGCACAAAACAACTACTGTTTTAGTCAATGGAAAAGCTCCAGTTGTTTGCAGAGGGAGCAGACAATGGGAAGGATTTAAACAGAAAGGAAGGATCAGAAGATTTTGCTGCCTAAAGAGGGATTAAGCAACTGTAAAAAATCAAAATGCAAAATGCAGGACTGGCACAGTTAGATGAACAAAACTCATCTTCCTTCATGTAGGCTGAAAAAAGGACAAAACCAGAGGATATAACAAATTCCTTTGCAGCCGTTTGCAAAAATTTTAAATTTAGCATTGTGTAGTTCCATTGTAGTGTGCAGACCTGGCAGGTAGGCCTGACGGATTAGCATGAGGAATACCAAGCTGATTCCACACCAGAATCAAACCACATCAGTGATGGCAGGAGCTGCCCATGGGGGTGATTTTACCTCTGCCTTGGAACAGCGAGTATGGATTCCTCTTGACAGAACTTGACAAATAGAGGACGATTAAGAGCTACTGTTCTTGAAATACAAAGAACTTGAATTTGCATCTGTAAATCTGTAAAATAAGCATTCACGGAATGTCTGATGACCAACTTGCACAATGTAGCCCACATCCATTTTTTCGGAATCTCAAGTATTCTGGAAGAGTGTAGCCACATCTAAATTCACTGGGCAGAATGGTCTCCAGCCTCTGCTAACTTCTGCCCGTGTTCAAGTTCAGTGGGAAAGAATTGGAAGAGAAGAACCAAGACCATGAGAGATCCTGTTTAAACAATATGAAAATTTGTTTGTTTTTCTTTTTTAGCTGTATTTTTAAAAATAAAAACAAAAATTATCACATCCCTACTGGTGTTAACATCAAGCCAGTGAAAAAATCGCCTGCAAAGGCAGTTTGAAAAAATTTACTTTTTTTTTAATTAGAGACATAGAATGGAATACAGCTCTGCGTGTAGGCTTTATGTAGTCAGCTTTCTTATAGACAAGAACTTGTGAACAAGTTGGACCAGTCTTTCTTGATGTTTCAGATCCTAAAGCTTAACCATTAATATGTTGCAGTGTGGAAGGAAAATAATTTTATATTTCCTCTGTATTTCCTTCAATAAAATGTTGAGTAACTTCATCACCAGAAAAAAAGTGTGAATAACTATACATTTAAGGTGACTTCTCTGTTACTTTTTGTAAGGAATTTCTCTACTAGCACATTTAAAAGATTTTGAATTAAAGGACTGTTGTGGTTTCGGCTAACTTGGTTTTTAGTTAAGAAGAAATCCACTAGCCACGGAAGTGATTCTTTTACGAGGGTCTGCTTTCAGCTTCCTCCAGACCCAATAAAACCAATCCGCTGGCTAATTTGAATATTGACAACTCTGTTAGCCACTTAAGAAAGCTGAACACGCCTCTGTGAACCGCATTTAAGCACGGACAACTCTCTTGCTTCCGGCCTTTGGACAGGTGGCTGGGGTGCCCGCACGGCTGGGCCAGGCCGGGCTGGGGCCTGCTCCGTGTGGGCCAGCCTGAGGCGCGGCTCGGCTGAAAAAATCTCACCCGTTTCTGCTCCATTAGAGCAGCTCCCCGCAGTGTGGCTGCCCAAATATGAAATTTTACACCGAAAAAGAGCTCTGGCCACCGCCTGGCAGAAATCACCAACAGCAAGAGATGAATTCTGGATGCAAGGCCTGGGTAAGATTAACCCCTTCAGCGCTGTAAGATTCCCCAGAACAGATGAAGCTTGCAGACATCAATCCTCTCCCGAGGCAAAGGAAAGGGAAAGGTGAAGGCACATGAAGAAAACACCATAGAGGCACCAAAGTCAGTAAAAAAGGAAGAGCTGAAATCCAGAGAGAGGAGAAAGAGGAGATGCTTCAAACCTAGAAGCTGAAATTCTTTTGTAAGGCTATGGTGATGGACTATGATGCATCAGAATACCCTGTAATTTCATAAAGCATGGGGGGATGGAGCATTCAAACTGCAACCATGAGCAAAGGGACCTGTGCTGAAACAAGCAAATGTTGAAGTAGCTGTGATCTAATGAGAAGCTTGAACAGAGGGAGATGAGTGATGAAGACCCTTGCCCCCAGAGAAGAAGACCTCTGTTCCTAGAGATGAAGATAATTCCAGAGATGGATGAAGAGAACCTTGCTTTTGAACAGCTCATCCTTAAAATTGTTCCCCATTAGCTAAAGACTGAACCCTCGAAAACAGTTATGGAAAAAGCTGTAAGTCAAGGGAAGGGACTTTCACTCTATGAGCAGAGAACCATTCCCAGGTGGCTGATTTTGCTGTGACATTGAAGCTGTGAGAGAACTGTTTCTTGTGGACAAGTCTACATGGCATGGCAAGAGAAACTCCTCTCTCTAAGTGAACTGAAGGAAGATTATTAAAGAGGTGGTAAACTGACGGAAAATCTCAAGTTTTGTCTTTTTATGCTGTCAGTGTGAAAGTAAAGAAGAGGTTGGGGGGAGGAGAGTTGTTCTGAAGGTTTATTCTGATTCTTATTTTTATCCTTTTAATTCTGTTAATAAATTTTCTTTATATTCTTTGAAGTTTTGAGTCTACTTTGCATTTCTCCAAATCCCTTATCTCACAGAAGGAAAGTAAGGAAGTAATGGATTGTGAACTACACTTAATTGGTGTTTCCGCCAGGTTATCGAAACAGACCCACTGCAAGTACAATCAAATTGATGAAAAGGACCATTTAAGAAAAAGTACAAAACACAGTAATAAATTTTACAAGGTCTCAGCAACCTGTGGTTATTCTAATGATTGATATAAAAAGGTTTCAGGATGCTTGTTCCATAATTTCATAATTGAATTAATTTTATTGTGATTGTTTCAGTAAAAACACAAAAAAACATCCTGCAGGTAACATGACTTAAAGGAATACAAATCTGTTAAAATAACTCCACACAACTTTTCTTAAAATTGAACTTTTTGAAAAATTTGTCAAGGTCATATCAACTTTTTTTTTTACTCCAGTTGAACTGTTTTACCTTGTCATGTCTCCTTTATTCCTATTTACAATACAAAAATGTTAACTGAGCAATCCAATTTGCTCTCAGTAAGGTTGTTTTAAAGATTCTTTTTCCCTTTGTTGATTCACTTTCAGTCCAATGAGCTCTTGTGTTTTGAGTTGTGATAATTCTTCTGACAAATTCTTCACTGTAAAAAATTTAGAGGTGTTTTCACAGAAGTGAGTGTTCATCATAACTCTTTAGGAAAAGGGGAAAATATATTGGCCACAACTTGTAAAAATGGGCCTAAATCCAGATTCTAGAAAGGGCACTGCAATTCCCAAAGGCATTGTCAAACATGTGATTAACACATGTTTTTAGAGTCTCAGCTGAAGTATCCTAACTTCCAGCTGATGACATAAACTACATTTACAAATGGAAATTCCTAAGCCAGGAGCCTGCAACTGACTTGAATTTTCAACAGTGATGAAAATTCTGTTCATGGTCTACTTCAGGAGAGAAGTGTTGTGACAAGTGAAGACTCATAGATTTTGACATTTTAAAGCACAGTCTTTAAAATGGATGTTTTGTTAAATATTGCTACATACTGATATACACTGATCAATTTATATCAGTCTAGAGAAGACTGCTTTAAACTTGGTAGGTAAATGCAGACAATTTTGATTGCTTCTGGAGGAAAGTCAATATTAATACTTTCGCATTCTCATCAACTACATAAGCTAAAAGCATCAACCCTCCAGCCAAGTCCCTCAGTCTGACAGCAGGAACAATACTGAAGAGGCTATTACCCTGCAGTTTACCAAGCTAGTCTGACGTGCTGCAAAACACAGATTGGAAAAAAAAGAAATCATGTGATGGATCTGATGTTTAATTGGGTTCAAAGTAGAAAAAACTATTTTTTAGTGTCATTGCAAAAAGACAGTTTTGTTCTTCAGTCATATAAAGAACTGTATTTTCTTCTGCTGTATTTCAAGGTTTATGATTATAACAATTACTGTGATAAGAATTAGCAGATTTTAAAATTATGGATTACATAACATATATTAACTCTATACAGGCTTCAAAGAGGGGTTTAATCAACCTTTCAATACCAAGCACAATAATTAATGGAGATTTAAGATGTTACGTTATTTTGAAAATATAACCGAAGTGTACCTTTCCTGAAATTTTGTTTATTTTTTTTCATGAGTATTATCTGTGAGAAGTGCTAGGTTGACAGTTCTAGTGGTTTAATTCCTTTCTACTTACCTACATTTCGTTATTGCAATTTTCTTCCAGCTCTAAACTGGAGGGATGTACAAAGGGAGAACAAAATGGGTTTTACAAAATGGGTTTTGATTGCTGATAGATATGTGTATTTTTCTGTTTCCAGAGAAATAACTCCACCAACAAAAGAGTTACCAAGGTCAAGAGCAGCAGTCATAATGTTCTTTAGGATAATAAAAAGTGTTGCAATATTACTGTAGCTGCCAATTATCTTATCTGCTTGTCACTTTCTTTAGTAAGGGCTACTGCAGTGCTTCTTAGTTGAGCCTCCACCATTTCAGGACCATCATGAAAATTCTGCTTCAGACCACTTTTGAAATTTTCCTTCTTTCTTATGAAAAAATTCAACATTATTGTAAGACTTTAGGGAAACAAAACTGTCTAGATTTAATCTACATTTACATGAAGTAGTGCTATACCTTGTGAGCTACCATGTTCAGGTTGCAGTTGAAAAAGACCACTTTATACTATACGTCTCTACTTCATAATTCTAAAATCTGCCATTTTCTTTAATAAACAATTTAGTGACTTTGCTTTTTAGTCAACCGCCAAATAGTTTCACTATGTCTCTATTTTAAATTTAAGCCTGCCAAAATTATTTTAACCATGGCACACTTGTTTGAGAATGTCTACTTTACTTCTGACCATTTTTAACTAATACTGTGGAGTTCCCTGATTAGTATATTAACCTAATATATCAAAGTCAGCTAAATCACAGAGAATGTAAAAATGTGTGCATCTTTTTTTCCTTTTTCTGTGCCACCTGCCCAGCAGACAACTGCTTAATGACTCGTTTCATGATTGAGGCTGCTCATTGAAACAAATCCTGGCAGTGCTAAGGTACATGCAAGACAAGGAGGTGGTCTGAAACATCCAGCACAGCTTCACTAAGGGCAGATTGTGCCTGACCAGTCCAGTGGCCCTCTAGGATGGAGTGATGGCAATGGTAAACAAGGGAAGACTGACCAATGCCCTCTACCTCGACTTCTTAGTTGCTGAATACTTATGTACACAGATCAAATCTGTATCAAATTTCACCATATTTTAAAATAAAATGCACCAAAGCTCCATTAGACACTGCAATTCATAACAAGGATGTTTGTGTAGGAGATAGGCTGTCATCTACAGTGTTGAAGTTCAGACTGATATGAAATAGAAAATAATTTGTAAACTTTTATTTTAATACAACTAGACCATTCAAACCACTTATTAAGCTAAAAAAAAAAAGTCAAACCCAAACCAAACACAAAAAAATCTTTTTCTGTGCCCATCAATTGCAAAAGCAACCAAATATGTGACAAAGGCATTGATAAGCACAGCAAGGTCACAACCTAAATAAAAGGACAAATGCTCTTGGGTTTTTAAGATCCCCTGGTTTACAAAGAGTAGCCAAAGACCTGAGGACCATTAGGAATGTTTAAGAACTCCTGAGCCATGAAGGGAGAAGGTACTTCTTCCCCAGCCTGTGATGCCTTTCAGCTATGTACAGGCAGAGTCTTTCTAGCTGATGACAATTATTTGGGTTTAGTAGTGCAGACTATTTTACAATATCTCATTGATTACTGTATCTCGCATCCACATTACAGTGATGGACGTATCTGTTGGTCAGCTACCTGTAGGTCCTAGCTGACTGGCAACAAGTTTTTAATCTAACCCCAGCCATGTAATGTTGCTCCAAGACAATATGGGGAGAACTTGTCTAAGCAAGTGCAACCACTGTAATTGCACAGCCCATCTGTGGTAACTGAAGGCTTTACCCTTCTTTCCATGACTTGGCACTTTCTCAAAGGAGAGAATTTTGAGCAGAAGCCAGGTATATTTGAGCTTCAAAATTAAGGTTTGTTTTAATTTCAACATCTAGAGCAGTTCCCTGGCTGTCTTTACTCTGTGACTCTCATTTCACTTGTGATAGCAGCACAGCAGAAGTAAAGTAGCTACATCAGCATGTCTGAGGGCAATGACAAACTTTTCTGCCCAGCAGAGGCATAAGTACCTCTTCAAAGAGTCACCAAAGTCACCATGCAGATGCAGTCTGAGGCTTTCATGTTTGATGACTTTTAGCCAGTATCTCATCTTCAGAGGGAAAGAGATTCTGTATATGTATGGACCTGAACAAAATCTTACTGGGCAAGCACATCACAAAAAGTGGCAGGGAATGATTTATTCACCAAAACACAATGACTCACAAAGACAGACAGTGAAATGTAGAAAACTTTTGGATTCAACAGGGGAAGAAACCATGCTACACCTCTCAAGGAATAATATATTTGTGATTTCTATTTTCCTGATTACTTCAAATATTTTTCAGAATAAGACATTTTTGGGGTCCTTACAATACTTTGGAGTTTACAGAAAATAAATTTTATTAAACAGGCTTTTTTACTAAGAAGGATTTTCAAGAGTACTTTGTGCTCTCAGGACTTCAGCTATGCAGATTGAGAAAAAAGCAGTTGACGTAAGCAGCACATGAGCAAAATAACAAAAGCATTTAGAATTTGCGTTACTGTGCTCTTGATTATGACAGTAACAGAACATAAGCCCTTCACTCCATGGATTTAAATCTCATCCTATATTGAATTTAGGAGTATAAGTATTGCACCAAGGTCATCTTGTGCTTGTTTTGTTCTACTTCAGGCTTTTTCTAAAAGCTTGGGAAGAGTACAGGCATTCTTCTCATTTGATACCTGGACAGACCAAGTCATACTTTCATCAGTGAATACAGTTACACTTATGGAAGGTACCCTCAATTTCATGTCAGCAATTGATCTGTATTACTTACATACGGAGCTGATTTTCTGAATTTGCTTTTATGCTAGCACACCATGGATGATTTAGTTGTTTATACTATTAAACACAGTTGTTAAACACAGTTATAAAGTTGTAACAGTTTAATACCTTTAGTTATTTCTCTTCTGTCCATCTTGCTAAGATGTGGTTCATTTTAATTCAGTACCCTTATTCCAATCTATGAAACATGATATTAGAGTATTGCTTGGTTCTTAGATATCTATTCATCATAGATATCAGAGAGGACTTTTTTTGGTTTTGTTTGGTTTGGTTTGTTCATTTGTTTTCCTAATAATAGTAAGCTTAAAAAAATCCAGGCTTTTTGATTTCTTGTTTATTGGCTTTCATAAGCACGTTGCTTTCTACAAATATTTCAGATGGTTTATATCAGATGGCTTATATTGGTTGTACCTCTTCTTTTTACTGAAGCTTCTAGATATGATTGTTTCTTCAAAAACCTGTACAAAGACACTACTTTTATTATTCTTCAAGAAAGCCATAGTCTTTCCTTTGACATTAAATATTTTTGCTTTGTCACTTGCAGAAATAAACAGTCAATTAACCATAGACATTTAACCCAATACAAGATAGGCTGTAAAGCTTTTTTATCAATAAAGTTCCCCAAGCCCACATTCTGATATTGTAATTTATTTTCATTCTCACACGAGAAAAAAAGAATATGCAGCATGAAATTCCCTCTTGCACTCATCTGGGTGGTTGGTAAATTGCTTTCATGCCTTCCTTATTTTTTGCCTATTTTTTTTGCCTATTTTTTTTCTTGAGGGATTAAACCAGAAGTTAGTGTGGTGATTTGGGAGTATCTCTGACTGGAGAAAGAAGTTAGACCAGACTAACATGCCTTCCTACATTATATCTATTTAGGTTGGAAGTGTATGAGATAAAGTTAATGGATTCTGTAACAGACCTAACAGGCAAAATATTCTCATTTCACCAGCCTGTTACCCATTGTAACAGGTGGGTTTGGGACAAAAAGGAGTTCATGACGTCTAAGGAAATGATACAGAAATGTCACTGCACATTGAACTACCTTACCTAATTTCGCAGGACAAAAAGAAAATAAAAGAAAGGAAATTTTGTCACATGAGCAGCTGTTTAGAAGTATCAGCAGGGATTCAACCCAGAAGAAAGAAACAAGCCATTCACACCTGAAATCACTCTCTGTATTGTGTTATCAATAATATTTATCATGTGGCATCATAATCAATAAGTATAAAGCTGTCTGTAAATTTACAAGGAAGAAAAATCATGCTTGCCTATCTGTAAAAGGCTTCACTGATCTGACAGCAGTATTTTCAAACTTAAGAGATAAAAATAATTGCAAAGAACTAAAGTGACAAAGAAAAGGGAACAAATTTGCAGTCTTCAGTAGTTTTGTTCTGATGTGAAAACACTTTTTTGTTCCCTCTGATGATTTTCTTTGCATTTAGTGTTTCTGTCCTCATCTTAAGATTAACTACCATCTTGTCTTATTATGTCTCCAACCCTCTCTCTCATAAAGCTTAGTATGTCAGCTTTGTAATGCAGTTTGTTCCTCATTCTCCCAGCTAGATACATGGTTTGTTTCTGTCCTCCTAGCTCTCTCTAGTACAAAAAATGCCTTTGAGAATTAAGCTAAAAATTTCCTTACTTCTTATTTGGATCCACCTTTCAGAAAAACTTCCACAGTGTTTTAAAATATTCATCAGTCAAATCAATAATATATATTTTGTGTATTGTTGTTTGAGGAGAAAAAAAAATCATTTGCAAATGGATTTGACAAACAATACCTCTAATGTTTCTGGTGCAATTTTATTGCTGCTTCCTACTGTCCAGTCTTCATGCCAGAATATATCTGAAAATATTAGACTGAAAAACCCTAATCTAAAATACTGACCTTTCTTTTTGCATTCTTTTTACAACCTTTTTAATTATGTAAAATTATACATTAAAATAGAATATCAAGACCATTTTTTATTTCCCACGCAATAAGTAAGAGAAGAAAGATGAGTTTTGAATGAAGGAATCAACAATTGTGTTATTTATGTGAGCATTTCCAATAGAGTAGAAATGTTAGAGAAGTAGAATTTAATCTTTAGTTATTATCTGAGCATTATGCTTATTGTGTGGCTGAATATGTCTTAAAGTATCTGTGCAAAGATATAGTTATAAATATTAAGAGCATCAACCATTTTTTCATATATTTGAATTTTTATAACAGTGCCTAAAAAAGTGAAAAACTGACCGTTGCTTCTTATAAGGACATGGTTTCATTAAGGAGTGCTTTTCACAGAACTTTTTCATGCTTGTCAACCCTAATGCATGTTTTCTAATTAATTAAAGACTAATTGAAGAAATTTACTGTAAAATGTAGTGCAGAGGCTATTAGTATGGCTGATAAGAATCTCTGCTTGAGAACTCACTGGAATCTAAAAACAAAATAGAAATAATATCCTCTCATGTGTGCATATTTTAAACATTTAAACTACTACTGACAACTTTTTGAGACATTAGGGGAAAGGTAATCTTACATATTTCATTAATATATTTACTCAGCAGTTTGTTTTTTTATAATATGTCTAAAGTTTCTATATTGACTTACGTGCTTGTGCATGTGTGAAAGCATCTGCCTTCATAAGTAAAGATGTCCATGTCAGTCTGGATATAAGAGTATCTCCTCTCAACTCAACATCCATAGTTCAGAAATGAACGATGAAGAGACTCCTAATTTAAGGCTCCATTGATCGACCTCAGAAGCCTGTCTTAAGCAACTTTCTTATATAAAGAATTGAGAGAAAGAGGTAGAAATGGTATCCAGGATAAGTTTGTGTTTTGCTTACTTAATCAGCCATTATATATCTATGGAAACACTCCTTTTAGCTATGATAAGAATGAAAGCTTCCCATGTTCCCAGACCATACAGTAAATAGGATATTTTAGAAATCCTTTTTTAAGTCAGTATTTACTTAGAATCCTAAACTTTGCTTAATCAATTTGTTAGATACACTTAATTACACATGGACCGTATCATTGCACATGGACATGCCTTAAAAGGCTCCTGTAGATTAGGCATACTAGCACTTGTACATCTCAGAGAAAAGGTTTGAGATTAAATATATTGGAACATGATCAGATATATAGTAAAATTACTGGGGAGAAACTTCAACTTCTGTCAGCTGAGTGACTGTAATTCTGATAGCCTGTGTGTATTGCAGGAATAATACGGAAAGTAACACTAATCCACTAGTGGCAAAAATTATTTTTAACACATAGAGGAAGATTGTAGAGCTGATGATTAGTTTTAGATTAATTTCTCATAAACTGGTGATTAAGACCACAACAAAATTCTGTTGTAATGACAGAAATACCACTGTATCCCAACTAGAAGCTTGTTTTTTGGATGTAATATTAAAATGTTAAACAATACTCTCTTAAAAAAAAAAAGAGTCAGTATTAGTGCTTGCTGCTCATTAACTAAGAAATTTATTGCACGAATACAAATCTTAAAAAATGTATATATCTATAAGGAGATGTAGAAACATGTATGTTTATGAAAAATGCATGCACAGGTATATAATTTTGTAATCTGCACTGTACTTGTCTAATACTTGTAAGAAAGTGTCTTAAAATCCATTTGCCTTGTGCTTTTAAGCATAGATCTCTTCCTTTTTCCTGTTATGTAAGTTAAATAGCACATATATGTGTGCTATTATAATCACTCTCTACAGCTACCTGAAGGGTGGTTGTACTCAGGTAGGGGTTGGTCTCTTTCTCCAGGCAACGACTGACAGAACAAGAGGATTCAGTCTCAAGCTGAGCCAAGGGAAATTTAGGTTGGATGTTAGAAAAAAGTTTTTTAATGAAAGAGTGATAAAGTAGTGGAACCATCTGCCTGGGAAGGTGGTGGAGTCACCATCCCTGGATGTGTTTAAAAAAAGATTGGATGTGGCACTCAGTGCTGTGATTTAGTTGAGGTGGTGTTAGGGCATGGGTTGGACTTGGTGATCTTGAAGGTCTTTTCCAACCTGGTGATTCTGCGATTCCGTGATTCTGTGATATGTTCCACTTAGCATTGAGACATCTGGTCACTCTTGTGGTCATCATCAAACATGAGTAGAAAAATCTGCTACTAGAGAAGAAAAACAGATGATGCCAAACTTTTGTCTCATTTTCCATCCACAGAAAATTCTACTAATACATTCTGATATCTTATTTAGGTTGTGATGGTTTAGTCCATTTCAATGACTGTATATACATTTATAAAATAGACCAAAAAACAATTATAGTATTTCTTAATACATATCTTAACACAGATTGCTCATCTGTTTCTGTAAGTATGTATTTAAAATAAAAACCAAGGACCACTGAGAAGATATCTAAGAGTAGGAAAAAGGAAAGCACCTGGCCATATTTCATTACCAGTCCCATATTACAAGGATCTTCCTTTTTATTTAAACAACATTTTCTTCTAGATTTAAATTGGACAATACTGTAATAGGCAACAACATCCCTTAAAACAGAAGGATTATTTTTTAATAACTTTATATTATATTGTTGTTTCCATAATTTCCTATAATGCAGCAGCTTTGAAATGATCAGATAAGAGCATCTCTAGATTTTTTTCATTTTAGGGAAGCTTTAATAGACAACTTTTCTGTCCTTTAAAGAAAAACTCTTAAAAATTGAAGTTCTTACAAGTGGATGCTCTTTGTTTTTTTGTTTTAAACAACCAACATGACCAAGTCAAAGCATTCAAACCCTGCCTGGATTTCTTTAACTGGGAAGAGTATGCCTACCTTTTTTGAGGAAACAGTGATGTTTAGAGTTTGGCCCTCTTTTGCAAGGGCAAAATTGTGTATAAGTTGGATACAACTCTTCTCCCCTTCAGAATGTTTTACAATACATCTAGCTCACAGGAAACATATAAATCTCTGGGAGATGCCAGTTCTGACATAGGCTAAACATTCCTACTGATCTAACATTTAGCTTAGCCACATAAAAATCCTACTAATCCTGTGAAGCAAAATAAGCTCACATGTGGTACTAGATGGGGAGATGTTACATGTGAACCTCCAACTGTGTGGAGAGGGGTAAAGGATGAAAACCAGCACTTACATCCAGATATTCAGCCTCTGCTTTTTTAATGGTGTCAAGTTTCACATTGTGGAGAGTGTGTATACTGCAATATGTTCTCATAAATATTTGTATATCAAGTACAGTACTAAACTTGATAGTTACCCCAGGATAAGAACAGGTAGGCTCACGCCTTACACTCAATACGGGTGTCCTAGGAGGAAAGAAGGAAACACACATGAAAATCACCAATTCATGAGTGCACCTGGAGGTGATAGATATATCTGTACATACAACCAGAAGAATAACTCAAAGTTATCTATGTTTTGGGTAAGATCAGCCCCTTTTTAAATTGTATTTGCATCACATCCTCATGGGGAAAAAACCCAAAAGTATTCTCTCAAAATATTTTCATTGTGTAATGAAAAAAAAGTGTAGAAATGCACTAGAGAGTGGAATTCCAAGCTGGTAAATTCACGTAGTGGTGTGAAATGCTGTATAGACCTTATCAGTAGGAAGCCTAGGAAATCAGTTTTCACTGACAGAAGTGAAGGGTCAGCATTTGGCTGCCTACATTCAAAAGCCAGGTCCCTGATAATCAGGGCTATTTGAGAAGCTTCAGATGCCCTGAAGCTCAAGGAAAGTCTGGAAGAAGCATCAGAGGACTAGCTGCCTCAAATACCTGTAAGCCCCAAATACCTCTAAGAAACCTCATTAGAGGCTTCTCCCTTTCTTCATATGAAAGTTGTTTTTAACTTGAGATTTTGTGTGTGGTTCTGCCCCAAGCTATGTTGCATCAGCCTTACAGATCCTTCATTCAGTCAATAACTGTAACTCACAGATTTGACTTCCAGGTTTGACCTCAGACTTGTTTCACCACGATGGACTTGTCTGGCAATTTTTGTATGGTTTCTAATCCTGGCTAATTATTTCCAGATCTATCCAGACCTTGACTAGTGAACTCAACTTCCTGGGTTGACTTCAGGCCTGCTTTTTCAAGAGGGAAACATTTTGGCTACCTGTGTTCTTGTTGAACCTGGTTACCATCACCAGATCTGCTCTGCTTGCCTTGCTAGGGTACTGTGAGACTGGGCACTGCCTGGGACACAACTGCCTGTTCCTTCCCTCGTGTTACCCTTGCATCCTGCTTCCACTTGCTACTTCCTGATAGATCTAATTGCGGACTTCAGTGACTTAAAGAGGAGGGTGCTTGGAGAAGATGGTGCCTGGCTCTTCTTAGGGGCTCACAGGGAAATTACCAGAGGCAATAAACACAAGCTGTTGGAAATTCCTGTTGAATGTAAGGAGAATTTCATTATCAGAGTTGTTAAACCATGGAAGAGGTTGCTCAAAGCATTTTCAGACTTTCCATCCTTGGAGGTTTTCAAAATTCAGCTGGACAAGATTTTTAACAATCTAATCTAATTGTCCAATTAGCTCTGTTTTGTTTAGGAGTTTGGACTACAACACTTCCAGGGAATTAACTAGAGGACTTATAATTTCTTCTTCTAGGATTATATAGGATAATATTGTATTTCTTGGAGAGAGTGCAGAATAGCTTGGATATGTACTGACAATGTTTTCAATGGTAGCCCAGAATACAGTTTCTAGGAGATAATAATGCCTCTTTTGTTCAAAAAGGAGAATGAGGTATATACATGGAAAAACAATCTACAGTAAAACCTGTATACTGTTCTTACTATGTCTTGCTGCATTCTTTGGAAAAATTGGGGTGGCACTTGTGATCTAATTATTCCTGGTCCCTCTTGGGAATCATGCCTTTAGTGCCTTTGTTTTTGTTCCAGTACAGAGAGCATTGCTGTGATGAGCTTTCATACAGATTATGTGAGTGCACAATTATCACTCACAATTTAGCTTATTACACTAAAGCAGGTTGAGTATGCTGCAAACCCGTTAACTTTTAGTGGTGACTTTCTACACTCTCTTCTCTGTCAATAGGGGTCAAGTTTTCTGAAGAAATAGCAAGTAAATTTTATTCTCTTTGTTGCTTTGAACAGTAATAATATCTTGCTGTAAGACAGCAAAAGAGACATCAGAGATGGAATTATTATAACTGCAAGTGTGTCAACATAGGCAAATTAAACAAACAAGAAGCACACCCAAGTGAGATAAATATTTATGCAGCATTCACATTGAAAAGAAACAAACTAGGGTGGAAAACCTGAATATTTTGTCTTTGCAAATTACCTTAATTTAGACAGCTATTTCCATAATTTACTACATTTCCAGGTTGTAACTAACTTTTTAAGGATGCTGACAGCAACAGGTGAAATACACCATTATTATGCAAACATTAATCTATGTTTCCATAATAATAACAAAATTTGTCAAATTATGTGAGCCCTTTTTTAGGTGATGAGTAATGAGGATCAGTGATATTATGTCTTCAGTAATGATTTTTCTATAATTAATTTTCTCAGCATATTTCTGTCTGATATCAAAGCTCCTAGCAACAGTGAGTTTATGTCACTGGACTGATATCACTGCATATCCCACTTGACTTGCTTTGCAGTTCGATTTAATACCACTCTGTCTTTGATCATCTAATTGCATGAGATATTTTCACATTTTCTATGCCCAGTAAATCAAGGATTTTTTGAAAATTATTTTTCTCCTAATAATGCCATAGTCTAAACAAAGGTGAATTCCCTCAGGCCATTAATTTAATATTAATCAAATGGCAATTACTTTTCATTTTAACTGTAATGTGGAATCGTTTAATTAAGTATAAAACAAATTTGCAGACATGGGGTTTCTGTAAGAAGGGAACTGCACTAAATGGCTTGTCTCCTGTTTATTTTGAACAAATGTATTAGAACAAAAGGTATTTAAAACTCTGTTACAGAGATCATTACTGCTTATCATGATCTTTCAATTGAATATTTCTCACTAAATCTTTTTCCTCATATTTTAATTTTAGAAATAATAGAAGTGCAGTCTGAAATTCTGAGGATTTTTAAATCCTATTTTTTGGATGAAACAGTGGATCAAACAATTGTTTAGATGAAGGATATAGCAACCTGATTCTTGGCTTTGCAGTCCTCTCCTCTGCTGCCTTAAGCATCTTCATTAGGGCATCTCCATTTCCTTTTAATGTCCTTAAAGTGTCAGTATAAATCTTAAACCCTCCCTTTGCTGCAGTGACGTTTGCTAAACTTTGCTGTGGGGCTTCTACTTGCTCCTAGTAGGAAATTCCAAACTGCTCATACTAGAAGGTGAAAAGTTTATTAATTTACATTTACAAAGTGTTCATGGTGCATATTGGGAAAATAGACTGTGGAATACAGGTATGAGTATTGAAACAACATTATTTAGAGATAGGCACAGAATTAAAAATTAATTTTTACACACTTTATTCTAGGATAAGTTTTAACTGTTCCTTAAAATCTGTACTTCACTTTGCCGAGACACATACAAAGTGGGGACTTCTTTTGGCAAAATGGAGGCTCATACTTTGACTGACATACTCTGCACTTTGCTATATCTTCATTGGTTTTCAAATCTGCATTGCATTTGAAATAGCTACATAAGTGTTTAATGCCTGTTCTCTGTTTTCATTGCCATAATTTATCTGATTTTACCCAGGACTCAATATGGTATCCCTATGATGTCCCTATAATGACCAGTAATCACTGAGCATGAAAGGTTTTTATTCTTTTAGAACAGATATACCACTTAAACTTGTGCGTGATTAATCTATTCAGAAGTTTCTCAGAGATTAGGTAATCATGTACTTAAACTGTTAACAGATACAAACATACTAACACTATTTATTTATTAGAATCTGTGATACTCAAGGCAGCAAGAAGAGTTGTAGTATTCATTACTACTTAAAATGGACAAGGGATGCAAGCAAAACAGTGTGACCGGTGGTAGTGAATCCGTCCTCCATGGTGCATATGCTTGACCCAGACGTGAACTCTTGACCCACATTTAAATGCTAATTCATGAATGAGACCTAAATATTAAGGCGTTAAGTTCCCTGGAGCAGATTTCTTTGAAATCCTTCAGGTTCAGCTTTCAGACTTGACCTCTGGTCACAAAGCCAGCAGACATACAAAGCAGTTCTGCCTGGGAGTTTTCTGGGATATAAGTATATGGGGACAGACTACTGAATATAGTCCACATGGATTTAATGTTAGTAAATGGAAACACTTGCTGAAAGATAACACTGATTTTTTTTCCAGATTTTTAGACTGTTGTTACACTAAAAACAATGAATAAATGGGAAAAGAAAAACCTCATTACTGTCTTTGTGTGATATCTCAAGGCAACTGTGGTGCTATCTTATATACCATTTTGTGATGTCCAAACTAGTCATCTAGCATTACAAGTTTCTGCATTACATTATCAAATATTTAAGCCATTCCTCCTCCTTTCTGAAACAATAAGACAATTGAGGAGTATATTATGTTATAGGCAATGGCAATAGGCAGTGTACAGATTTCACTCATTTCATTCAGTATTCAGTTCTGATTACATGTGAGTTTCTGTCACACACTGCAGATAGCTTTTTTTCTTTCTCTCTAATCTTAAAAACATCTACAACTTCCTGTAATAAAGTTTAATATTTATGGACTTCAGCAAATGGATATAAAAGAAAGTCCATTTTCTGACTTTTATTATTTATTGAATAGAGCTGGAGATGTACAAAATACTCTGCTACTTCAGTGACCTTAGAGATGAGGACAAAGAGAATAAAGGCAAGAACAAGAATAGAAGGAGTTGCAAAGAGTGCCACAGGGAAAATTACCCTGAAAATGTACAGGAAAGACTGTGCCCAGTGAGGAAATCATAGCTTCCTTTTTTGAGTCTAATTAACATCAACCCCTGAATACTGCAGAAGTTACAGCGTTAACCTGACTTTATTGTCCTACATTGGGCAAGCAGAGAGTTTAAACTTTCTCTTGAATTGATTGCATACCTGGAGATTTATATTCTTCTGGAATTATTGGTTGTCCCCAGATGCTGTTTGCCTTAGAACTAGTTATAGCAGCCTAGTCCTTTTGAAGCTGAATAATAGAATTAAAGAATGATTCAGGTTGAACGGGACGTTTAAAGGTCGTCTCTTCCAATCACCCTGCCATGACCAGGGACAGCATAATCTAGATCCAGTTGCTCAGGGACCTGTCCAACCTGACCTTGAATGTTTACAGGGGTGGGACCTCCTTGGGAAACCTGTTCCAGTGTCATACCACTCTTCTCATTAAAAATATGGAGTCTAAATCTACCCTTTTTTATTTTAAAATTGTTACTTGTTATCCTATCACTACAGGACCTATTAAAAGGTCTGCCTCCATCATGTTTATAAGTCCCCTTTAAGTACTGAAAATCTTCAGTGAGGTCTTCCAGGAAGCTTTTCTTCTCCAGGCTGAACAACTGCAACTCTCTCAGCCTTTTCACACTGAAGAAGTGTTCCAGCCCTATGATCATTTTTTTTTGGCTCTCCTCTGGACGTACCCCAAAAGGCTCAAGTCTTTCCTGTACTGATTGCTCAAGAGCTTGATGTATTATTCCAGGTGGGATCTCAGTATTCCAGGTGATGTAGAGGGGTAGAATCACTTCTCTCAACCTGCTGGCCACTCTGCTTTGGATACAGCCCAGGAAACAGTTGGCCTTTTGCCTGCAAGCGCCCATTGCTGGGTCATGTCCAGCTTTTCATCCACCAGCACCCCCAAGTCCTTCTCAGCAGGGCTGCTCTCCATCTGTTCATCCCCCAGCCTGGATTGATACCAGAGGTTGCCCTGATGCAGGTGCAGCACCTTGAATTTGGCCTTCTTGAACCTCATGAGTTTTATGTGGGCCCACTTCTCGAGCTTGTCCAAGTCCTTCTAGATGACATCATGTCCCTCAGGCATGTCAACAACTCTTCTAAGTATGATATCATTTGCAAGCTTGTTGAAGGTGCACTCCGTCCCACTGTCTATGCCATTGATGAAGACATTAAACAATACTGGTCCTAATATGGACCCCTGAACTCATCATTGATCTCCATTTGGTCACTGCGCAGTGGTTAAATTTATTGTGAGAATGGTCAAATTCATTGCAGAAATTACTACATCAATTCCTTCAATGAATAAGGCTATAGGGAACATGGAATTACCCCTCTGTTATAGGATTTTCCCTTATATATTCCATAGGATGAACTTTACTGTATTAAAGTTTCAGCTGGAAATCTCTTATAAGAAATGTCATGTCTCAGCTTTTTCCAGCTTTGAAGTATTGACAGGAAATGGACATGTGTTTATCTCACAAATGCAAAAAGTGTGATTGCTGCTGTTGTCTCATTACTTTACTTTGCTACATGAATTGTTTGACTCTGTAGCTAGTTAGATAAATCATCAAATGTCACTGTCTGTGGTTGAAAAGCTACTCATTTTAGGATATAAACTCATTGATGTTTCACATTCCTATTTTGTTAAAATAAAAATCTAATAGTAGGCTTCCAAAATGCTTTATCTATAATTTATACATAGTTCTCACTAAAACAAAAGCTATCAATATTTAAATACATTGCCAGGGAACAAAAAACCAACCAACCAAAGCTAGATAACCCTAAACAGCTGTAACCAATAAGATAGGTTTTCAAGATTTTACTGGAGGCATTCAAATTTCTGTTACTGTAATCAACAAGTTAATTTCTACTACCTTTGGGTCTAAGAGTACCTAGGAAGAAATTTTTCCTGAGAAGAGGGGAGACACAAAATCATTCCATGATGTCTCTTAAAATCAGACAAGACCTGGACTCATGGCATTCTGTGACAGGAATCAAGGGACAATACTTTTTACTGAACACATTTGTTAAGCCTGGAAAACCTGCGCACATTTCTCACTAGTGAAATATTCTATAGTGATCCTTCTGGTTGCAGTGCGTGCAGTTCTACTATTGAAACAGAGAAAAAGTTTATTATCCATCCTTCTAGGATGTGCTTTGAATTTTCGTAATAACAAAATAGGATAGACATAGTCCACTGTATCGAAATGTCTTTGTGACACCCTGGTGAAATCGGATTAATAAGTGTTTAATAAAGTTAAACAGAGGCATGATTATCTCAGTATAGCACAAAGCAGAATAAAAAGTTTCATTTTTCTTTTCATTCTTTAATGAGTTCTGAAAATCTTCAGCATACTCCTATGTAGTGAATTTTTTCTTTCATTTTTCCATGTAGACACATGTTAATGGTTTATGAATGTTGACCCATTGAATTTAATCCCAAATGTGTGATCAGATAAGGACGATAAATATTTGTGACTTTAATTTAGTGTCCATGAAAAGCTACATATCAACTAACAACTCAAGAATTTTAAAACTGAGCAATAAATGAAAAGCTAAAGTATTTTCTTAAGAACAGGAGTAAGACAATATGTTTTAATCTTGATTAAAACTCATTCATCTTTCTTAAATGATTGCACAAAATAATTCATTATGTTTCATCCTGTTATGAGCCATGTATTATGAACAGTATTTACAGACTTCCTCCATAAAACAACTTATGATTTACCTTTACAAGTCTGTTAGTATTATTTCCACAATAGCTTAGTCCACAAAAATACTGATTTGATAGATAAATACAGAGCCAAGCTAGGAAAATATCTGATAATATACTTTAAACAACAATTTTATTGTCCTAAGGCTTCTGAGATTTTGTATAAATGTTCTTTTCCTTACTTTCTTTTCACCATTATTTTTTCAGACTTGATAGTAACCCTCAGTAATGCTCTCTGCATCAATCTGTCACATTCATGCTTCCATTCCTGCTCAGCTGGATGGTCTACCTCTGCATAGTAAATTTTCTCTAAAAAGCAGGCACTGTTTCCCACACTCCTGCTGTTCACTTGGCATGTCACAGATTGCCTATCAGTGTTATTCTTTTTTTTTTCCCCTCAGTACCTTTATCCGTCTGTGTCATCTATGGCTCTTTGAGTGATATTCCCTTTTTTAGATGCCCATAATATGCTTCTGCTTTGATTTTTTTGTGCACTACATATTAGCAGACATGATTGGTTCAACTTCATTTTCTGCATGCATAGTAATATCTTTTTCCTTCCTCAAAATAAAGAACATTTTCAGGAGTGCACTGGCCAATTCTTTAAGATGATGGACACTGTAAAAATAGTCAGCAGTCCTCAGCAGTTCACCCTCACCTTGGAAGTACAGATATTGCCTGATAACACATTCTGAAAGACGAAACACAAAATAGAAGAAAATGTTATGCCTTATATGCAATTTTAAACAGCGAGAACACTCCAAATGAGACAAGATTTCAACCAAAAAGTCTATTCACAGTTCTGATACAGCTTGCATTAAATACCTAGCTTCAATTCATCTTTGAATTGTGCTGTATCCATAATGTCAGACCATTCTTAAATCATTCAAGGACATCCTTTCAAGTGCATGAGTCTCAGCAGATTCTTCTTTTTTTATGGTTTTGCTGTAAAGGGTTATTGTAACATTTTTCTATTTGTTTCATTCAAGCGGTGCTTTCCCACATCATGCTCAAAGGAGCAGTGAGAAAATGGTTGTAGCCATGTGTGATGGAGAAAGGCTGATACCAGCACTCTGGAGGCTGCTGTACTTCAAAGGATTTGAAAGTTTGTTTTGATAAAAGATAAAGGGACCAAAGTTCAAGTTCTCTGATCAGAGGCACAAAAAAGAGGGTATCTTCTGATAAGCTCCACTTGTTAGCTTTGGACTGGGCACATTCAGACTGTCAAAGCTGCCAGCATGGCTAAGCTGTATAAGAAAATGAGTGACAAAAAGGAAATAAGAGCCTCAATGAAAGTCAGCTGAGAAATATGTGAGCACTTCTCAATACTGGGAGCATAGGAGAACTGAGTCTGCTTTGGTATGTCTAAATTATTTGCACAAGTATTGCATAGGCATGAACTACACAAAATGCAGTACTTGCAGTTTTCCTAAACTGGTAATGCTTGCCTATAATAAAGGAGAATCACCCTAGGTTAATGAATAGGTTCAGGGTATGTATTCTCTCCAAGGTACTATTTATTTTTCTCTGCAGGACCTGCAAAGATCTGAAATTTGATTTTCATTCTGCAAATCATAGGATCACAATAAAATTCCTCCTGAAAGAGACCTCCAAAGGTCATCTGGTCTGACCTCCTGCTTAAGTCAGGTTTAATTTCAAGGCTGAATCAGTGAATCAGTTCCTTCATAGCACATGTTCTAGATGCCCTTACCGCCTTGGAAGCTCTTCATCAGCCTTTCTTCAGATTGTTAACACCTGCCTTGCACAAGGTGGCCCAAAATGGTGTCTGATTCTTCACACAGAGATTTGCAAGAGCTGTGTAAATGGAAGAAATCACCCTCTTTGGTTTTCTGCTCACACTCTTTTTGATGAAACACAGTATGCTGTCTAGGAGCTGAAGATACCCTGTCTGACAGTCACGGAATGCCCCTTTGGCCAGTTTCCACCCATTTATGTTGTTCCTCACTACAGGAATTAAGTAATTACCCACTGAAACTTCTCATTAGAGCTGGCGTTTGTAAGAAGTCACTAATGAAACAGGCGTAAATTCAAACAACTGCAGTGTAAATATATAGAAATGCAAGTTACAATGACAAAGATCTTGCCTGAATGACAGCCTGCTGCTTTTTGACAGATCCTTTTCAAATGAGACAATTGCTCTAGTGATGATTGATTTTATCCCATTTTCTGTCTGCACCAGTCACTACCTCCATGGGATAGTACTATCATTTTCTCTCAATTCCCTCTTGCTGTGGAATAAAAAAACCTCATTAGTTGGCAGCCTGAAAGTCTTTATTTTCTTAAGATAATATTTCATTTACCTCAGAATACGACTGCTATCAGTTATACTGTGAGCAAAAAAAGGATACAAACCTAAGTGCAATATTTAATATTCTCTTTGCAATATAATTTTTTATGTTTTGTTCTGTATTCTCTTAGGCACTAGAAACACTCCTGTAGTTTCCTTTTAAAATGGGCAATGATCATACCTTCTCAGTATGGTCCTCAAAAACATATAATTTTATAGTTACAATTCAGAGAACCATTCAATAAAAGAATCCAGTAAAGAGTTTTGGAAAAGTGAAAAGTCCATTAAAACCCCCAAGTTTTATAACTGGGAGGTGATCACACTTTAATACAAAGTTTCACTCATCACTTCAGTGTGCACCTTTCTGTGTCTCTCACTTACAGATTAATCTTCACATTTTATTTTGTCATTTTTTCTTTGAGCTTTTTTCTTGGCAATTTTCCCCTTCTAACAATTTTTCTTATGGTAGCTCCTTAAATTTCTGTACATTTTTCTGCCCTGAAGACTAATCAATTAAAAAAGAACAGCCAAAGAGAGGGAAGAATAGTTCCCTGCTTTAAAAATTTTTAAATTTAAAATTTTCTTTGGATGTTATCTGGATTTATTGGTGGTAGTTCTAAGTGGATTTTTAATCAGTCAGTATTGATTTAGACAGCTGAGGTAGTCAGTATTGCCTCGTTAAGTCCTCATGTGATGTTAAGAAAAATAGATCCTTAACGCTTTCCAGCACACATTCACCTTAGCCTATATGCTATAATGTTGCAGTTTTGAAAAGCGGTGTAACAAAATAAAATTCAATGTATTTCTTTTGTGTCTGTGGCTCTAACCACAGTGTGAAAAATGTAAATAAAGCAATTGACTGAATCTGTTCTGAAAAATTACCTAGAAATGCAAATATAATGGCTGTTAAAGGGTTGTTCCTTTGTAGTTCAATTGATATTGTGCAATTTTACATTTGAGATTTGTAATTCAAAGTTAGAGGTAAAATCCTGTGGTACTGAAGCGGATGAGAACAGAATGTTAAATATAGGCATTTTCTGCATTAATGTCTTGCAGCTCCATTTTCTGTTCCATTAACTATCATACTTTTGCATGTTGGTTCACTTGTAGATTTCTAACAAACTGAAAAGCAGAATTTTAAGCCTTGTATAATGTTTCTATAAAAATACGTGGTGCTCATCTCACCTTCCCCCTTCTGGCATTTTCAAACTGAGGATGAAGAGAATAAGCTACTCTAAACTGGCATTATCATGTGTGACCTCTCAGGCGTCTCCTTGCTTAGACTGGCCATTCTGAAGTACACACTTTATAGCTGTAACGCCTTGAGAAATGTTGGAAGTATCTGTTTAAGGTGGGTAAAGGACAGCATCAAATGGTTCTAAGGGATTACAGAAATAATTTTTGAACACAATTTACTACACAGATGCTTGGATTCATGCACCTGAAGCACTCTTGGAGGTTTTGTAAGTAAGGGCACTGTCTGCTAAAGGTAGAAGTGCTGAAGTAACATCCCTTTGAACATTTCTGTGTATTGAATTTTTTGTGAAGGATCTGTATATTAATTAAAACCATACGGCTAAGTTCACTAAGGAGCATATGCATCTAATTATTATTTAGGAAGACTGAGGCAAACATAGAAGTGGCAATAAAAACTCTCAAAAGAAGCCTCAGTCATATCTTCTGTGTCAGTTCTACTAGATTTTACTTGTCTGAGGTTTTCCTGAAAGCAGTGTTATCCTTCTTCCAATACTGATTCATTCCACTCAGGTTTTCTCCTTCTCTTTGCTGATCATTCAAGGGATCCAGGCATTATCTTCACATAAGAACCTATTAATCAGACATTTTAAATGCATTAAAGAAATGCTCACTCTGAAAACTTTAGATGTAATATACTTATTAGATATTACAGCTCATACATAAATAGTCTAAGCACCACTCTGATAGGTCTGTGATGGGTTTCTCCTAGCCTCTTCTGATGGAATTCTGTCACTTCATATGGATTCTTTCTCTACAAAGAGAACATGAACAAGTGATCAATTATTTAGTCATATGATAATCCTCAGCTTAGAGATGCCACAATGGGATTTTCATCATTTTACATGTGGCCTTTTCAGTCTGAAATACGCTGCCAGATCACATTTCTGCTATTGTCTCCCTCGATTGCCTGTCTTTGGGAGCTGGGCAGCTTTATAATCTTCAAGCATCAGTGCATTTCTTGAAAAGCCAGTAGCCTTCTCGGCTTGTTTCTTTGCACCCTTTGATCAGCAATGTCATACTCCGTTTTTACCACAATGAACTGTGATTATATAGAAGTTCTATCTCTCTTTTTCATCATTTCTTATTCCCCCTTAAACTAAATGCAAGGATAGTTCATCAAAAGAACTGAAGTTTTAATATCAATGGATACATTTATGTTTCACTGTCATGATGCTTCGAAGTATATTCATATTTTGAATATTGTCATTCTTCCCTCTGTTGAAAACCTACAGTCTATGTGATTTCTTATATAACTTGGGATCTTTTTCCACATTTGAAACACAGAGGATTGGGTACCTAACAACTTTACAGTACTATGGTAGTACATGAAATATTATATGAGTAACTTTTTCTTAGTCTTTAGTGCCATATTCAAGCACTTTTTTATTTTTAAAAGTTGTTATTCATACGTCATTTTGGTTGAATCACTGTTTCAATTTCTACCTGGTTCTTTTTGACTAATCTGCAGGATTAAAATCCAGTATTTTAATAATTGGGCTATGAAATAGTACTTTATTTTTTATTTTCCCAAAATTTTAACATGGGTCCATATAGTTTCTGATTCTAGATCAGCAAAACAAGTAGGATTTCAGCATGTTTGAGGTGTTCAGGCTGCTGTTTATCCTCAGATATATTCTCAGCACACATAGTTCAAAGACATTATTGTTTAAGTCTATGTATCAGTTTGATTTGATTTCCTAATGCTAGCATTCGTAGACTTTTTCACACAAGTCACTTTATCATGAATAATATACTTGTGTTGATTGTGTTGTGTTGGTTTATGTTTCAGTTGATAGGACACTTTTTTTTGCAACTTTTGCTTATTTAAATAGCAAATTTCTTACCTAAACTTATAGCTGAAGTGAAAGAAACTGATCTTTTCTATTAAAAATATTCACTTTTTTCACTGTATCTTTAGATGGAAGCTGAGCCCTAGTTGGCTGCTCTATAATCAGGTAATTATGCCTATGAATTTTGTTGTGTTAGAAATAAACCAATATGTGCAACTATGAGACATGGTTTGCCATGGAAAAAGAAACATAAACTAACTGACAGAGAACTTCCCATGACAACATGAAATGCATCTACTTGGTTATTTATGTTGTCCAAATTCTTTTCCTTTTGGCATACTCCTGACAGACATTTACACCAGAAGAAGTTGTTGCAGTGGTCCTGTAAAAAGAGAAAATAATATTAAATAAATATGCACAGCAAAAGAAATATGGAAGACTGTGATAAACTTAAGATACTGCAACTTTTTTACAGAGTTACAGAATGCAGAAAAGGAAGCCAAAGAAGAGAATGGAAGACAAAGACAAAGCACAGTTGAGAACGTGAGAAGCCTTAAAAATTTGAGATATTAAGGAAATATCTGTGAGGAAACAGGATGGAAAAGAACAGGATTCAGTCAGGAGCTGCAAGAGGCAAAGGGTGATGAAGTAAATGTTCTTAAAGCACCACAGGAGGAAAGAAAATACAGTACCCATGTCTGGGGACATCACGAGCTGGGATATTCGTGAGTAATGGAAATCAAGAATATTTCCTCAGTGAAAATGAAAAGACAAAATTACTAAGGATAGGTGAGGATAAAAACTGCATACATTTCTGGAAAACAGCTGTAAATTATTTTATTTTTCTTGATGATTGCTTATATTTTAAATGGGGCATTTGTTGGTTAAGATCAGTATCTGCTTTTGAGCATCATGCAGAAGGAATTTAACATGGTTTTCTTTCCTCCTGTTTATGAAAATAGTAAATATATGGAGAGGAACTGAAATTTTAAGTACTCTGCAAAAAATTTTACTATGTAAAGATTTTACTATAAAATAAGTGTCAAAGAAGCTTTTAATTCTAAAACAGTAAATAATTAAAAATCACTTCAGAATATAATTTAACTGATTAAGACAGCAAGAGAAAATTAAGTGTTACTGACATTTGTCCTGGGATATTTGGCTTTTTTTTTTAATCCTGAGACATCAGTTTTAAAGAAAAGCAAAATGGATCTGTGAACAGAAACACTATCATTGTTAGTAATGCTGACCAATCTTTCAAGAGGAGGAGGAATTTGATCTTTAAGTATAACTTGTATTTTTCATATTCCTCTTTCAGAGATGAGAAGCAGAAAAAGATGATGACACATTTATTTTTATCCTACTAGCATAATAATATAGCCCATATCTATACTAGTAGAGGTGAACACAGAGAGGAGAAAAAGAACAGCCTTGTAACAAAATTTCTACCTCTGATTTCTTATGAAATGTCTTCAGATATGAAAGAAGCAAGAAAATGAGCATATGCTCTCTTAAGAAATTAGCTGCATGTTATATATGCAGATATGTTCTAAAGGTCATATAAATTTTGCAGTCTCCTTTGATGTACATGATTTCAAAGTGTGCAAATACAAATCTTTTTTTTCTCTTGAAGCTGTAGTCAAAGTCTTAATCAACAAAATAAATTATATGTGTAAATGTTTTAAAAAATATTTTCTGGTCAGGGCACTGTATTTTAAAATCAAGGGAATCATTAGCTACACATAAACTGACAAGGCTCATGATTTATTATTATTATTTATTATTTCAACCCCAGATGTGGCCTCACCAGTGCTGGGGAAGGATCACCTCTCGCATCCTGCCAGCAATACTCTCTCTAATGCAGCCCAGTGTAAATTAGCCTTCTGTAAGGACTTAAAGAGCACAAGTCCCTGTCTCAAACACTGTTACCACAGAAGGACTTTGCCATGATAAACACAGAATGGAGCAACAAGGTGGTGCTAACTCCAGGCCTTGGCAGACAAGATCTGGTTAGCACATCCTGGGTAATGCATCCACACAAAATTCACACGATGGCAAACTGTGTAAAGAAGCAACTACTTGTACACATATCACTGGTCAAACAAAAATCATTCTCAGTTATGGGACAGATGGTATCTGTGACCACCAAAACCCTCCAACCTCCTGAATATGCCTCCATGGATACCTGGAGCTTGGACTGTAAGTTAAGCCACCAGTGATGGGAACTTGAGATAAGATCAAGGTGCTACTATTGTCCAAATGTTATCTCAGGCTGTCGTAGGTTGGAGCTGAAGTTAATTGACAGCTTCTCGATCCAATTTTGCTTTCCGTTTTTGCATATTTAAACCCGTGAGAGGCACAGGAACAGCCTCTTTGAATCCAGTGTGCTGCAGGAAGGATGGGGGGGGAGGGGGACAGCTCCGGGCCCGGCCCTGGGGGAGCCGGGCTGAGCTCCCCTTCCCCCAGTGCCAGGGCAAGGGGTCCCTGGCGTGCATCGGGCTCCCCCCCCCCCCCAAAGCTGCAAGCAGCCAAAGAGCAATGGGGGCTGCAAGGCCGAGATCGCCAAGTGGCTCCCAAGATCGGGGAGAGGTTTCCCCTCCTCCACGCCATAGTGTTCCCCCGCGGGCCTGGAAAAACCGATTTTCAGTTTTCTCAGACTGAAGAAACTATTAAGCAACTGGCAGCATCGAAGGAGAAAAGCTTTTCCTTCAACGTAAGCTGTTCACCATGGCGTTACAAGTCAGAGGAAGAAGGAGAAAGTAAGTCAGGCGGGGTGGAAANATGGACTGTCTCCGACCAGACAGGACTATTGAGGTGACAGTTTAGAAACCACGTGGAAGCAGAGAGGAGACCTCTTTCTTTTCCTGGAGTTTGGAAAGACTTTTTAAGAACTCAAATATTGACCAGAAATTCCACCTTTGTTACCCTCCTTGCTCTCTTCTGAGCAGCCTGTGAGGAGGCTGCATGCCCCGGTCTGGTAGGGAATATGGGTGGGGGGGGTGGTGCTGGCAAAGAAAGGAATGTGGTTTTTGTTCGTTTTACTTTCTTAGTGTTCCTTTTTCTTTTAATCCTACCTAGTAACAATAAACAATCTTTATACTCTTTAAAGTTTCTGAGCTTGCTTTGTCATTTTCTCCTAATTCATATCTCACAAAAACAAATAAGTGAACTAAACCAAAACATTAATTGGTGTTTCTGCCTGGTTACTGAATCAAACCTGCTACACAGGCCTAGGGGGTGGTCAACAAAGCTGGGGAAGAAGAATGTATTGCTGACAATGGCAGAATTTATGGGCCAGAAGGAAAACCAGCTCAGCAATTGTGCTGAAATCAGCTCGGACTGGGAAAAAGGTAATTCTGTCGGGGGAAGATCACAAGCACCAACTTAAAACCAACTACTCAAAAGAAGAGAAAGACTGAGCATATGACTAATTTTCATTTGAAGCAGGGGAATCACTTAACCAAAAGAATAAGAAAATTCTATAGCCAATGAGCATTAATTCCTCTGCAGAAATGTATAATTGGTGAAGTTTTGAACTACCTTGGGATCCCCATTACCAAGAACACCAGGGTGAAGAAGGACCAACTGCACACTGCTGATCCGTGGATGGTGACTATCTTCTGCCTGATCTCTCAATATCTCCCTCCCATCCTTTTCTATGTCTTTCTCTCTGCCTCTCTACCTCACATTTATTATGTCTGCATTATTGACTTCAGCATATGGTCTAGTTTGCACGTTAATTCATGCAGAGCCATCTCTCATTAACTGGATCTTAACACCTTATCTGTGACAAGGGCACATTGCTGACTCATGATCAGCTTGGATCCACCAAGGAGGCCCTGGGCTCTTTCTGACAAGGAGTTTTCTAACCAGTTAACCTTCAGCATATTCTGGTGCATGGGATTGTTCCTCCCCAGCTGTAGGACTTTGCTGGACTTCCTGACGTTGCTGTCAGTGCATTTCTCCAGCCTGTCAAGGTCCCTTTGAATGGCAGAAGGACACACTGACATACCAGCCACTCTTTGACCTTAGTGTCATCTGCAAACCTGCAGAAGCCACACTCAGTCTCATCATCCTGATCATTAATGAAACTTCAAATGAAATGAAAACAGAATGGAATGTGATATTGTCCCATGAGGTACAGTGTTACTGACTTGTCTCCAACTAGCCTCTGAGACACTGATTATCACGCATTTGGGTCTGGATGTTCAGCCAGTTTTCATTCCAATATATTATGTATTTTAAAAGAATAACCTTGTGGGTTTTTATTTTGCTCTGGAGTACCTACAGCTGCCAATTGGATCAATTAAATTTTCCAGTTAAGGTGCAATATGAAGTAAAAAGCTGTGAAGCATAAAGTAAAAGAGTCATAGTCCTGTGACTAGAGCTGTCAAGTGAATTGAATAAATAAGGAAAGGTTATATGGATAACAATCTAAACTTTTATAGACTAAATAGACAGTATATTTTCAATCACATTTTCAATCTGTATTTGCAGAGAAGAATGTTAGAACAGATTTTTAACAACCACAAGATACTGGATCCAAAGCCATGTGAATATAGAAGTCATTAAAGTAATATATTATGGTTATTTAGACATACTCCTCAGAATCTTTAAAGAGATTGCATTTTCTTTCTGGATAGATTCTCATAGAAACAGCCATTATACCATTGTGCTCAGTGTGTTTACAGTACTTTGCAGCTGTGCAACTTTGCTAAGTTTGTTGTCAACTTTAAAGATTTCAAAGAGGTGTTTTCTCATCTACATTTGAATTGCATCCCAGAAAATGTCAGAATCTCTTAGAACTAACTAGTGAGTTTATTATTCAGCAATTATCATAAACAGATCCCCAAAAGTGTGAAGTAGCATTAAAAGTAATATCCAAGATCCTATGGAAAACCCTACTTATAAACAACTAGTGCAATGTTGTGGTTTGACACTGGTTATGTGCCAAACACCACAAAAACTATATATTTATTTGCTTCTGCTATAGCTAAGCAGAGAAGGGGAAATTGAAACTTCATTTTTATAAGGTGAAATAAGGATTATTGAGGAAAATGGAAAAAATTCAAGGCAAAAGAGGCTCAAACGTAAACAGAATAAAGAAAATTTATTACTAGCGGAATTGAAAGTAAAAAGAATAATGAGAAACCAAAGCAAACTTTCAGAACACCTTTCTCTTCCAGTACCTCCCTCTTTCCACCAAACCGTGCAAGGGAAACAAAGATGGGGTTTTGGTCAGTGTTTCATTTCTAAAGAGTTTTTCTTTATGTTTAAGGAAAAGAGTTTCTTCTGCTGTGCCATGGGATTCTTTCCACAGAAGATAGCTCTCTGCGAACTTCTCTAGTGTGGTTTCAACTCTTCACAAACAACAGTCCGCCTGAATCTGCTGCAGTGAAAAATATCCCTCCCATGAATCTTGCAGTCTTCCCACACTGCCATCATGGGTCATAATAGTCATGGAGATTTAGTCTTTTAAGGATGCGCTATTCCAGCCTGAAAGCAAAGGCTCTCTTCTTCAATCTCTAAAAACCTTTCACAGCATCTATAGGCTCTGGCACCTCCTTTTCATGGGCTGTGCATGGATTTCTGCATCCCCCCATGTACCACATCTCATGAATTATAGGGAAAATAAATTGCTGTATTGTGGTCCTCACCACGGCTTGCAGGAGAATTTCAGCTCCAGTGCTGGGGAACACCTCCTCTCTTTTCCTTCCTCTGCTGACATGGCGGCGCCATGTCAGCCTCCTCTCATGACACCACTTTCCTTTCTCTCTGACTTGGAAGAAAGTTGGTATCTGTAAGTTTTCAGCTGAGAAGTTGATTTTGTTCGGGCTCTGCATCAGGGAAAACCCTCCCTGTCTCTCATTGCCAGCTGTGTGGTGTTTTTTTGGTCTGGCTCCAGCCGCGCAGCCCCGTGCAGGCCGCAGCGGCCTCAGTTGCATCTGGGTTGGGTGGTCCCGGCTCAGCTGTGGGATTTTCCGTCCGCGTGGCTGCTCGTGGCTCCGGTGTGGCTTTCTCCTGGCGGCCTGGCCCCATGCTGCTGCGCTGGAGGGGCTGGGGCCTGGTCCGGGACAGCGCCTGGGGGCCCCCCCACTCTCGCCACCCCTCAGCGGGGAAGCAGGAAAAAATTAACTTCCTGCGCTTCCTCCTTTGTTAAATAGGTACATCACAGAGGCATTACCAGCTTATTTAACTGCTCTAACAACCTATCAACTATCAGCTCTGTGCTGGTCACAGAAGCCCCTCCAAACTTCCAAACCACCACATTCAGAATAATAGTGCTTCAATGGAAAGCTGAAGGCAGAAGTGAGTCTTTTCAGATAAATGTAATTGCAAATATACTCTGCAAAATCTTTTCAAAGAGGAAAAAAGGACCCAATGAAATATTATTTAGGTTTTTAAAAATATAAAGACAGGACTGTTTGTAAATTATAAACTTCATGTAGACTGTAACTAACCATACTAACTAAAGGAAAAGCTGAGAGCGATTTATGGTATAAAAACGACAGACTCAAATTTATCTTGCAAATAACAGAATATATATTTTTATGGCTGATATCTTCTTTTATGGAAACTTTATTCAGCTGACATTCTTTACACTGCTTATAGACCAAAAGAATACATCAAACTTTTGATTAAGTATATATTATAAAACTATGATGACTTGAATGTTACTTTATTTTACATAGCAGTTATACACACCAAAGCATGGTATTATTTCAGAAAATAAAATGCTACAAAAATATTATTTTAGGCAATTTTGTTTCTCCTTTTGAAGGACCATACAGTGTTCTGTCAACTAAAAATTACCAGAATTTACTACATCAGTATTTAGACAAGAGATTTCTAAAAATCTTATCAGTAAGTCTTTATGGTTATCTAAAAGAAGAATAAGTAATATAGCAGTGGAAATACAGGCTTGATTTTAACATATTTAACATGTGAGTTCATCAACATGACTATTATTCTGATGATTTGAATTACTTGTATTTTTCACCAGTGACTTTTGGCTGGCAAAGCAGCAGACAGAGCCTATGGCAAGCACATTACCACCTATGTGGACAGTGGACCCAAATTTTCCAAATACCATATTTCTTCTTCTCTTGCAAAATTGTATGCAAATTCAGACCAAATTTTACTGACCTGAGATTCATTAAGCCAAGATCCAGGTGGGATATGGAGAAGTGTTAAACAAAGGTATACTAAAAAAAGTCAACCAACCAAAACAAAAAACAGGCATCACCATGACAACCAAAACAAACACACAAACAAACAGAAAAAAGAAACAAAAAAGCAACAGAAAAAGAAAACCAAAGCAAATCAGGAAAAAAAAATCAAACAAATCTAAAGCTAAGCTTATTAGAAGCATTATCAGTCTTCGTGGAGAGTAAGGCACAGCTAATTCTCAGCCTGTCAATTCCTTACGTTTAAATCTTAATTTGTTTTGGTCAAAAGTTTCAAAATAACTGTACCTTGATTTGTTACATCTGCTGTGAAAAACCTGTATTTTAGATGTTATGCAAATCTAAATCACAAGTGATCTAATGATGTTCTAATTCACATTAACTTTTCAATAAGCTTACATAGTTTCATCTTCAAAATCTGTAAGCAGAACGCTTATCATAGGTATGTTCAACATGAATTGTAGCTTCATTCATTGAAATTGCTTTAAATTTCCATCTTTAACCTGAAATCCTGAATCTTCTTTGATTGAAGTGACACTATTCTCAAAACATGAAAAATAAAAACTTATATTTTTGAAGGTATTTTAAAGTTTTTGGTTGGAGTTCCATTTTTTATTCCAAAATATTTTTCTTTTTTTCTCACTTATTTTTCCAGACTAGTAAACCAAGATATTCAAGTAACTCATAATTGTATGTATAATATTTTTTTTAACCAAACAGATTAATTTTCACTGTAAAACATTATATAATTATCCAAAGGGTTATTTCTATGTTATACCATCTTAAAAATTTTCTTACACTCAAGTAAAAGTACCCATATTCTTGTCTTTTGTAATTGTAGTTTAAAAACTCTAAAACATGTAAAAGAAAGTCGTAGAACTCCATTAGCAGAAAACTGTGCTCAAAATATAATTGATGTTCTGTCTCATAGAACTTTCCTGAAAACACATGACATGGAAAAAAATCGCATGCTCTGACAGTATGACAAGTTAAATATTCTCTTAAGATATTTACAGGAAAGTAATTTTTGCTACATATTCAAAGAAGACCTGAGGAAAGACATTGATTTAGTCACAAAATTTTCTCTAAATACCACTAATATTGTTGACAATGGTCTTAAGTGTCTTTTACATCAGACTTTATGTATGAAAAAAGTTAGAATCTGCTCTGTTTACAGTGGTAATACTTTTTATGTGTGAGCAGTCTGGTGTCTCACATGTGGGTGTGAAATATGAGCCATTTTAGAGAGGACCACAGTATTTCATAAATTGAACTATTTCACATCATAAATCATTGTCTAAACATAATTTTTGGTTTTGTTTTTTTTTTTACTGACATTTTTGCTATTTATTTTCACTTTCAACCATTGAAAGTTTATTAATCTGATTGTCACATTCATGACTAAACCAGTAAACTCACACACTGTCCATTTCTATTCAAGCACAACCTGCTAGAGAGGGCTAGAGTTTTTTTATCTTCTTTTATTTCTGCTATTCATAATATATTCTTTTGTCATTTGCCATCCTAATTTTCAAAACAGTTACTACATCTATCCTCTGTGTAATATATGCAGCAAAGCATATACAAACTGGCAATAGCAATACATTAGAAGAAGTAGAGGGGTTTATATGGTCAGATTTCAAATCCAAGGAAAAAAAATTCATTAGTTAAAACAAGCTTTATTAGGTGATAACACCAGACTGAAGGAGGAGCCTTTATAGCTCCTGTAAAGTATGTGCTTCAGATGAGGCTAGATAATGCTCAATGCAATTGGGTTAATTGGCTATCAGATTTCAGAGATAGCTGAGAAAGTAACTTTGCTAGATCAACCTGATTAAGGAACTTAGCATATAATACCTTCAAATATGTTGAAAAGTGTACGTATTTTCTGGTTGCACTTTTATCTTTACATTTTATTAACGTATTACAATCATAATTTGAAAGCTTTAAAAACAATGAGGTGGTCTGTATTACTTTAACTTGGAGGCTTATATTGATGCCATGATGATTTTTTGCCTTTTCTTTAATACCCCTTTTGTATACTTTTTCTATAATAGCTTTTACGTATTCCTAGTGCTTCTAGCCCACATTCTTAGACTAAATATTTTGTTAAGCCAAGAGACTGAACACCTTGGCAGCCTGGCAGTGAGGGGGCAGAGAGCCCCAGACACCAAGGGCCTCTATAAAACACATTCTGTAAACTGAGATGGGCCCAGCCAGGGGAAGGTTCCTGGGGCAGGGGTTCACTGGAGCCTCTCCCTGGGGAATCTTTGCTGGATGTGCTCATTTGTGAGGCCCAGAATGTGATCCCCGAGTGCCCGTGGGTGTGCATTCCGTGTGCTCTGCAGGCATTCACCTGGGTGTGCTGCACCTGAGGGGCCTGCAATAAATACCCAGGGAAAAAACCCTTTTTCCCTTCTTACCTTTAAGACCAGGGAAAGGCATCAATATCAAAAAAATGTTCAACATGGATATATAGGTACTCAATTTACTCATGCTGAAATAGGTTCCTTCTGCTGTTTCTCAAAGAATGAGTTTTGTAAAGTGGCAGGTTGGGGTTGGGGGGAAGATTGGATAGGATGACCCAGGGAGTTGGTATTCAATCCTTTTCTTAGTGCCAAATCAGATCTCCAATGTTTCTTACAGCTTTTGATGCAGGGCACTGGTGGGACAAGCTGAGTATGTGGAACCTATGTTTGCACTTAAAATGTTACCAGCAGAATAAAACAAAACAGGTGGGTCTACAAGAAATAGCATGACGAACTTATTAAGGCAAAACAAGAAACAGCAATTTTGGTTCAGCCCAGGACACATAGAAAACGTGTGACAGAGAGAAAAATTTAGAGCCCTTGATTTCAATATATCTTAACTATGTTTTCGTGGCAACTCATAGAATTTGTTAAGTAACAAGAAAAAACAAATTCATAAACAAACAAAACATAGCAGAACAAAGTAAGATGAGGGAGAAGAGCTTTCTTTTTGAACTTCTGTGTGTAAGGGAGAGAAGGAAGTGAGGAATGAAGTTGATTTAGGAAGGAAGGAAGAAAAGTAGTTTAGGAAAATATAATCAAAATAGTGTTATTTTATACCTGTATTGCTTGACATCTCTCATGACACACACCAAAGAAGCTTGTGTATTTAGAACGTACGGTTAACTTAGATAATAGAAAAGTTCAATCAATGAGTGCTAAAGAAATGGGAGTGTGGGTTAACATGAGATTTCACTGGATTAAAAATATTCTACTGAAGTTTCCAATTAATAATTATTTTCAGAAAGTAGTTAGTTAATACCAATTTTATGCTCACTTGATAGTTGATTAAAGATCAAATAGTAGTTAGAGAATTACATATAAAGCTTTGGATCTTTAATTCAAAATGGTTAATTCTGGGTTTTTTTACCTCATGGAGTCAGTCCATAACTGAAAACTTCCAGTGAGACGTTTATTTATAATATCTCCAACTATCTCTGAGAGCTGATTAGAAAGATGGAATAGTGAGCTTTTATATTGTCATTGGGTCAGACAAGAAACAAATATCAGTCATTAAAAATGTGTAAAAAGTACATAACAAGGCTCTGACCCACAGAAGTGTTACTAGATTAGTCAAAACTTATTTCACCTTTATTAAACAAAACAGTTTTTGTATATTTTCTTTGGGATGAGATCTCAGAATCTGGGCTGAAGAAAACAAGAAGATACAAGAGAGCATGAAAAATGACACCACTAAATCCCAAACAGTTAAGACTTACAGATATGTATATTATAACCTTGCTCAAAAAGAGTCTTTATTTTGATCGTCATCCCCAATGACAGGTACAAGGACACCTGCCAGATGGCATACATCTTAATTTGAGCAAAGTGATCTTGCACAACAGCTACTCAGTGTTTGGAGAGTCCCTCTTTTGAGTCTATATTGTAACATAAGATTATTCCTAACTTAAAACCCTTAAACAGAAGAATAAAGCAGTTGCAGGTAATCAAAATAATATAAACAAACTGTTTTTCCATTTCAAAAGTTATCATCAAACACTCTTAAATTCTAAATTCAGAATTTACTTTTTTGCATGATTGGTCCATCTGTCATGCACAACAGCCATGGGCAGAGGGGAAAACACCTGCACTTGAGTAGAAAAGCTGCCAGTGCAGACTTGCCTTTGGCAAGCAGAATAAAAATTCAGCTCCTGCAGATAGGATTGTCTCGTGTTTTTCATCATCCACATGTTCATTGGGACTATTTTCAACTGCTGAAGCTAACAGCATTTAAGTACTGAAAGAGGCTTTCATTTGTTCTTGAAGCATTCTTGGCTTAATTTTTTAAGCAAAACCTCAAAAAAATGCACCAAAAAACCTGATGAGCAACGGTTTGCCAGAGTAAAGGAACTGATGCAAGAAAAATTGTAACATATAAATATGGTTCATGAAATCCTGTAAATGTCAAATCCTGACCTAATGGACCCGTGTGAAAGCCCAAGACTGTAGACCTATGTTAATGTTACTGTAATAGAGCGTTATTGTCAAATATTCAAATTTTTCACCTGACCCACCTAGAATTTATTCTGGATCTTTGTCTCTTTTAGATACAAAAATACATCAACACAGTAAGAATGTCCCTTATCCCTTGAGTAACTCATGATAAATTACCATAGTGTGCAGACAATTCCAAGGGATCATTTGCAATTGTGGAATGGAGGGGTCAAAAAAATCAAATCAGTTTTCTTCTATCTATCCTCTCAAGCCAACAGAACTTTATTTAAAATAATTATGCAAAAAAGGCTTATGTAAAATGAGACTATATTCAGGTGACAGTTACTCTGACCTGGTTTAAACATTTTTATTAAGCTGACTTGATTTATTTCCTGCATGTACCCATTTCTCTCTCAGTGGCAGGAAACTCAGTAACTATCTCAGTTAAAGATGTCTGCATAGACTTATCTTACATTTCCCTCTGGAAGCTCAGCATCTTGACAGATGGATCACACTTCTATTATTCAAATGCTTATACTAAAATATTTAATTATTTACAGAATTTATGAATAAAATTGCAGTCCTTTTGGCATTGGAAACTTCATATTTACCTGTAGTCAGCTCCCATCACCACCATACAATGATGTAAATACAACAGTAACATTATTAATCTTGATGTCTTTTCCATGCCATCAAGTAATTTCCTGATATTGAGGGCCATCTAAAATCCTAGACCTTATTTGCTATAATCCCAGCTTCTCACTTCTCTTGTTTAGCTTTTAATATATAAGATGCAATGCACATTCAGGTACATAAGTTTCATTAGTATTCCATGTGGCTGGTTACCTTTGCAAGTCCTTGCTTCTTCCTCTCATACTGGTTCAGCAGGGTAGACATCACCCTACACCCATCATGGCAAAGGAGTTAAGGTAGCAACATTTTACAGGTAGGAATGTGAGAAGCTGTCAAATATCTCTAGTTCGTATTTTGGTGTTAACATGACATGCATTGGTTTGCAGGGCTTTGGTCATTGTCCCAGGCCTTCCCCTTTTTTCGTTAGAGTGTGCAGTGCTGTTGAATGCAATTTGCTGATTCTATGTGGGGAAATATTGCTAATACTGTTTCTCTTCCTCTTCCTTCTCATTTGAGTTCAATGTGTCATTTTCAAAATGAAGCAGTTGATACTAAGGTTTATTCATCTTCTTGAAATTAGGATAATGAGTTAAAGTTTTCCGCTCACAGCTGAGACTCCTATCTGTTCATACAGCACTGTGGGTATTGATATGTCAGTGTGGATGGAGAATATTTCCTGCCCCTTTTTAGTTAATGTGTGAATTCACTTACATTTTTCACCTGCTCTAAATAAGGACAACATATACAGATCCCCAGTAAATGTGAGGTTGCAATCTTCTGTTAGAATTGATAGCTAAAATTGCAGTGATCCTGGAAAGGCTAGAGCAGCAGGTAAAGAAGAGAAAACAGGCATGTTTAGTGTATGGTGTAGATGAAGAGGTGAAGTAGCATTATTCAAAATGGTTCATAAGACAAGAACTTGTGGTTGTTCAGTCACATTGGAAGACAGAAAATTTGAAGATAGAAAAGTAATTTTTTAAGCAACTAATCTCTTAAGTCATCGTCAAGTAATTCTGTATCAAGGCCTCAGCAAAATGAAACCCAAAAGTTTGGGAAGGACTGCAGACTAATATGCATCAAGGAATCTGCCAATAATCCAACACAAGAGTGTTAAGAAGGAATTAGACAATTGCCTAATAGGCAAGTTTTTCTAGACTTCAATTGCAAAGACATTCTTTTGTCTTCTTGAGAATTTCCTTAATCTTAGTGATCCTTACAGTTTAGTGTCTCTGAAATTAAGACCACTATTTTAAAAGATGGAAAAAGGTTAACGATAAGAAATGTCAAAGGCTGATATTAAATCAAAGCAGAATTTTCCTTAACATAAAATCCTAACTTATTATGAAAATACGCCCACAATTTAAGAAAATAAATTTTCTTTTTCTTTTCAGTTAGGTTTTTTCTCCATTTATTTTTTGCTGATATTGTTTGTGTTTACACACTAAAGACAAACGTATTCAGTATTCTGCATTTTAGAATTTCAGACTGTTTTTGTCTATTTTTTGAAAAGCAAATGTATCAGTATAAGGAAACTGAAGTTACAAAATCGATAGGGATATAGGAAGAGATAAGGTAAAAGGACAACCTTTACTGGAGTAAAGAAAAAGCAAAGACTAGTCATCATTTGGGACTACTCCTTTGAATTAACTACAGCATATTTAAAAAAAAAAAAAGAATTAATATTAATTTTATTTATTTTTTAAAATTCGGAGATTTTTTTCACTTTTAGATTATCACACTCTCACACAAGACTGATACTTCATACTCATTCTTTTCTACCTTCTCTTTCATCCTCCAGAAATATATTTTCAGTGAAAAAAAAGTGATAACTTTCAACTAAGAATATTTTCAGTAAGTATAGTATGAGCAACAAGCACGTAGTATAGTTCCTATCCTATAAGAATATAGGGTTGTGCCAGTTTGAGGCAAATTTGGAGGAAAATATCCTCTGATAGAAGGCAGGTTTCAGCCATCCCTCCCCCAACCAGGTTTAGGGAACAAAAAATGATTTTTCCTCAGAGGAAAATGAAGGAAAAAACTATTTAACAAACACACAGGAAAAGAGTAACAATGCTAAAAATTACAAAACCTCTCGCTGTGGAGAAAAACCAGGGAAGATTTTAGAGTCCTTCTGTGGGTTTGGTCTCTCTCTTCCTGGAGCTGGAGTTCGATCTGGGCCCACATCCGGGGCCTCAGTGGAAAGTTCTCTCCTCGGTGTGTTCTGGTGTTGTTGAAACAGTCCAGAAGAGAAGAAGGGAAAAAGCCGAAGTCCCAGAAAAAAAACCCTTAACTCTGAGTCTCTCTCCAGAGAAACAGAGCTGAAAAGCTGACTGAAAAGCAAAAGGAGTGCTTCCTCTGCTCCACCGCAACAGCAGCTGTCTCTGGGTCCTTGGAGCACAGAACTGCTTTGAAAAATTTCGTCTGGCTTTTTTTTTTTTTTTACTCTCACACCCAGTTTTAAAGGCACAGAAAGGCACAGGATTCATATCTGGGTGATATGGGATACAACATCATAAAGTCACCCCAAGACAAGGGCTAAATACAAATACAGTTGTAAGACCAACTTTCTTTAGTCTTATATTTATTGATAATAGTAACCTTCTGATATGTTTTATAAAGGACATTTCTGGAGACTGTGAAAACAATGACGAAGTTTAGCTTTCCATCCCACAATATAATCCATGCTAAATCAAAGCCTTCTTTCAAGACCTTGATGAGAATGGTGGGAATGATGTCTTCTAAAAGTATTGATTTTAAATAGCTGCCATTTGCTTATACGACTTTGCTTTATATAGCAACTCTTCAGGGAATATTTAATTAAATCATAATTGCCAAAAATATCCTTGTCAGGCACTACAGGACTATAGGGAAATGGAAAGACATGTTGAAGAGAATCTCATTATAAAAGACCTGCTTAATACAAATTAAAATTGACTTATTCTAAATAGACTAGATGAAATGAACAGTCTAGACTAGATGAAATGAACATAGTTCAAACATACAATGAAACAACAGATACAAGAGTACATTAAAATATGAAGCATGCACTTGATTGGGATATAAAACTCATGAATAATAAAAATCCCCAAAAAACCTCTGAAATTCAGATGGCAAGAAACCTCAAAAGTAATACAAACACCCCCAATCTTTGTCTCTCTTCTTGTGATTGTGCTCCTCAGCCCTGCAGTTTGCAGTTGCCAAAGTGCATTAGACAGTATATAGAGTTGAACTATCTCATTACTCTTTACTGTCAAAATTAAAACTTTAATAACTATAACAAGGTAGCAGGACGTTCATACTACTTTCATTGCACAGGTACAGATCAATCAATTGAATCAATAAAGTCAACACCTTCTACAAAATGAAATGTTGATCTCTTTACTGAATTACACAGACACAATATTCTGACTGTATGTATTAGCTTAGAAAATACAGATTATTGGTTACTGGAAATGTCAGCTTGTTTCTCTATAGGTGGGTAAAAACATCAATGAAACAAGTTGTCCACGTTTGACTTCAGGAATTTAGCACATAAAGATCAAAGAAAAACATGAAACATCCAAACAGGAAAAATAATCATTAGGCTAGGTACGAAATCATATTTTAGAATGCAGTAAGAGTACTTGGGGATCCTTATTAGGTGATACAGCATGTGTTGTTATCAAAAATTTCTGTTACTTAAACAAACATTCTTGTAAATAGTCAAGACTCCTTAGAATCAGTATTTTTAAAGTTTAACCTTAAAGGGTTTCTACTAAAATGAGGTCCTGCATTCATTGCTTCCCAGACTTCTTTGTTGTATTGCTCCTATGGTCTCTAGGTCAGAGAGAGAGAGAATATTAACTTGTGCCTCTTCGAATTTGCTTTTTCCTGAGATATTTTCTGAGATTATTGACTTTTTGCATAGTGTGACAATATGTTTCTCTGTGTCTTCTTCACTGCAGCTTTCCTGGCACCATGGGAATTTACAAACATTATGGTTTTTGATAGATGCCTAATTGGAAAATGAATAGGGAGAAGAAAGCTGGCAAGAGGTTTTAAAAAGAGACTTGCCCTTGATGAACTAAAGCATATGTTTCAATTTAATTCCTGCTTTTGTCTACCTGATTTTTTTGTGGTTTTTAATTAGAATAGAACACTGAGTTGTGGCTTGTAGAGTGTAGGTTATTGAGCAGGCTTCCTACACAGTCCAAAAGAAAAGACTGAAGCATTTGTTCTTCCTTCTGTTATTTTGCACAAGTGCCTGTACATAAAACTGAGTGCCCCTACACTAGCTGTTATGGACTAACAGATTGTGAAACTCACCATCTCTATGGGATCAGTCTTGCTGATATCATCTTATCAGAGATTAAAAAGGGAATAGCTCTGAATGAAAACTACAGAGCCAATAGAGAGATCATACTTGAAAATAAATATTCTTTACAGTTCCTAAGCATCTTTTAAAAGACTGAATATCAGTTGTTCTTCCTGAGCAATTTACATGTTACATTACAAAAGAAAGTAGAATTTTTAAATAACTTAGAAGAGAAGCCTAAGAATTACATGTTTTCACCACTGATATCCTGGGGTTTGCTTTTATTCACAGTTCTTAAGATCATGCTTTTATTAATATCAGGGACATAAAGCCTTTGCCATAATTCCATTAAGTCCCATTCACTTTCCTGAATTAGCAGCTAGTTCTTCTGAATGCTGATTGTCTTCTCTGTTGCTACATTTTTTGTCACTCATTGTAATAAAGCAGGAAGAATATTAACTGGATTAAAGCAGTATTGAAGGCCACAGTAATTAAGCCAGAATTCAGGGGCACCTGCACTTGGTGTGTGTGATACAGCTCCAGACCAGATAGAAATGAGTTCTGCATAACACCCAAGATCTTGCAAAGAAGGACTGTGCAGAATGACTGTGTGCAAGTATGGGGAGAGGACAGCAGTGGAAAGGAAAATTCAAATCTAACCTCAACAAACGATATTGCAGCACTAAGGAACACCATAATGGCCTGAAAAACAACTTGAGAACTCGGACTCCCCATCAGCACCTATAACAGTTGGTCACATTTCACTTAACCATTGCTTAGCTCATCTATAATTGATATACATGTAACTGGACAAACTCTGCGGTTACTGGTAAAGTCTCACCTTAAGTGATGTTGTATGTCACATGTAGTAGGCTTTTAAAGTGGAATTGTTAGTTAAAATAGGTAATTTGCCCTTTATGTAGGGATGCCTATCTCATCTCCTGGAAGAATCAACTGGTGAAGGGTCTGAAAGCATTTCCTCAGCTGGTTTATCCCATTGGCACACACAGTATTTCTCAGTGCAGCTAATTAAGTGTGGAATTTGAAGTGATAATGTGTATTTTAAAATAGCTCAATTGCTTTGCATGGGATAGTTCAGTTTATCAAACACAGACTTGTGGCATTATTTAAATGCTCACAATTTGTTCTTGTCTGCAAATGCAGGTCAAAAATTGTAGGTGTTTCTCTGGTGTGCATCTCTTTCTTGTAGTGTATTTGACATATATCTTCATATATCTATCTAGATGGGTTGAATACTCTCCTGCTGTTACAATGGCAATTTATGTTTGTATTTAAGCAACTGACATGAACTGACTTACTCAAGGCTCTGATTCCTATTTAGATTCAGACCTTGTTAATAAAAGGTAGGCATCTATTTTCTTTGAAAGTACTGGGCTTCAGCTGGCAACCCAGGACAGCATCAGTCTTCTGTAGATCCTGTCAGATATAATCTCAAAGGAGAATAAATTTTACTGAGGCAACTGATCTGAATTGCTCAAATCCGAAATTTAGATGACTAAATGTGTCAAACTTGCATTGACTCTCATCCACTATAATGGATAATAAATATTCCTGTCCATGACTGAAATGTATGTTAAAACTTGGTATTCTTATGGACAACCAATATCTATCATCCTTTAGTTTTATTTAAGAAGCATAAGTTTATTTAAAAGCTCCAGTCATATCATTGACTCCTGATTGAAAGAATTAAACTCAGCTTATTAAATATAAATCAGGCATGCTTACTTTATAACTAAAGCTTTGTGAACTGAACTGAAAGAAACATTTGTGTTCTTTCTGTGCTGCCCAGTCTAATTGCTAGTATGAAGAAAGAATTATGAATGGACTCTGTGCAGTCGGCCATTAACATTGCAGTCTCCTGCTCAGTCCTCATAATAGTTTTTTTTCTATTTCTGTTGATTGTATGAATTTACTTTGTGTGCTGGATTCTTTCAGTTTATAGGAAGATGAACTTCAGGTGAAGATTGTCTAAGAAAAGAGTGATTGACTCATTTTCAAGTGAGTGAAAGGAAGGAAGGAAGGAAGGAAGGAAGGAAGGAAGGAAGGAAGGAAGGAAGGAAGACGAGAAACCTTTGGTTTAAAAAATAAAATTTAAAAAAATCTCAATGTCTTCCTTGTTTAAACAGCTGTAACTCCTATGAGCTTCACAGAGAGCTAAAATGCTTCTTCTGACATCAATTAGCTTTGATACCAAACCATCAGAAATGCAAGACTTGGCAAAAGACAAATTTCACAAATAAACTGTTTATTTTGCACTCCTGAATTCAGACATATATATATTTAGTGCTCAAACACTTTCTGTGATCTACCTTTGTGAGAGACTGGAGGAGATTTTTGAGGAGATTTCGAAACATTTTGGGCACATGTTGAGGAGAAAGGGCAGGTTGGGTCTTGCTCTGATGAGGTAATGCCCTCCTCTGCACACCCCTCCCCACCGGGGTATGCATCCCAGCCTCTGCAATGGCCACCAATCCCTGGCACACAGCAGGAAATGCTCCACACCTGTCCCTGGATCCTCTTAACCAGCTCCTGACTGGCCACCAGACCAGAAGTCCCACCTCGGGGAAGGGCCCTGGACAGTCAAAGGGTACTTAAGCCAAAGAACAATACAAGCACATGCCTTGAGCCCACCTCCCCTTGGATTTTATATCAGCTGAAACATGAGGGGTAGATATATTTCTTCTTTTCTATATCTTTTCTTTCTCTCTTTCTTCTTCTAATTCCTTCTTCATGAAGTTTGAGCAACTTAAATTCCGATAGGTTGGAGTTTGCTAAGTTGAATAGGCTTAGAGATTGCTAAGTTAATGCTTTGTGAAATGCTTGATGTTGATTGAATGTTGCTTTAAGCTTTTGCCAGAGTTCCCTGATTTTCTGAAGTTTGCTAGTAAGGCTTTTGTTGATTTGATCCTTGACAAAATCTTGTCAGTATTTCTCCCTTGCATCTAAATCAGGGTATGTAAAAATACCCCAAAAAATGTAAGACCCTTTAAAGGATTCAGTGAAAGGGTTCTGTAGCTTTACAATCATTACTGGAGAGACCCTAATTGAAGCTTATCAAAGTCTGTACTACTGTTCATTCCTTCTCTAGGTTACATGTAATTAAGCCTAAAAATAAAGTAATAGGAACAAGGGGAGCTCTGCAAAAGGCCTGACCCCTCTGAAATAGGCAGAACTCCTCAGCAGATTCTGTTGCTGAACTGTGGTCTTTGCTCCCTGCTTTTGTATTTGGTTTGTGTGTCCAAGTGTTGGCAGTGGCAGCAGTTCAGGGATAGCATCTGAGAAAAGAGGAGAGGGGCTGCCCCATCCCAGGCACAGCTGGTTCCATCTGGTTAAAGTCAGATCCAGTGGATCTTCTGCAGGACACAGCTGAGCTCAAGCAATACTTCCAATGCCTCTGTGATATTTTTAATAAGCCAGCTGAGAGAGAGTGAAAAATACATGAGAGAAATAGCCCTGTATGCACCAAGGTCAAAGAAGAAAAAGAGGGAGGAGACAGTCCCAACCTCAGGGCTGAGATTCCCCTGCAGCCCATGGAGAAGACCAGGGTGAAGGAATTTGTTGCCCCACAGCCCATGGAGGACCATGGTGGAGCAGATATCCACTTGCAGCCCATGAAGGACCCCATGCCAGAGAAGACTGGAGAAAGCTGCAGCCCATGGAGACACAGAGCAGGGTCCTGTCAGAACCTCTACCCATTAAGAACCCACACTAGAACGGGGGAAAAGTGTAAAAATTGAGTGGTGTGGAGAGGAGCTACTGCTGAATGACTATAACCCCCTATTTCTTCAGTTTTTCTAGATATTATGCCAGCTGAATACCATTTTTAGGGCTTTTATTACCTCAACAGAGACTTGTCTTTTACCTGTCTTAGATGATGCTCTGCTCTAATAACCTGTGTTTATCTACTATCTCTCCACCTGACTTTTTCTCTGTGGAATTGATGATGTTAAGGAAATAAGGAAAACATATGAAGAACATAAAGAAAAGAAGTAAAAGAGAATGAAGACAAATGAGCATGACCACAGACTGACCTTTTAAAACTTTCAGCATACAACATAGTGGTAATAAGAAGTTCATTGTGGAAGGTAAGTATGCAGCACATGTTCTTAGTAGCAATAACAGAATTATATAATTTTTTCAGTGCCTTTCCATTAAATGTCCTCACTTAATCACCTTTTAAGAAAGATGTCTTTCTTGGCAAGCTATTACAATTATTGTATATACAAACTGTTCTGTATAGTAAAGTTTATTGATGAATGCAAGATGTGCATGTTTTTCTTTTACCTCTATTTCTATTTCAAATTATATTACACTATCATGTGGAGATGTCAGGGTTATAGTCATATAGTGTTTTAAAGCATATCTTTTATTTCTTTTTTCAGATGGGAAGTTGTTTATTATTAAAGAGGTCCTGAGTATAAAAGAAGGGATTTCTACTGAAAACCACTGTAATCAAAAGTGAGTGAATGTATGAAGAATAATTCATAATCCCCAAGGGAGAGTTACATTACATAAGGCTGGGTCACAGGAATGGGTTTGTGGAATATTAACTTGCCTATATTTTTTCTTCCCAAAGGCTTTAATAAATTGCTTTTTAGAACTACATTGCAGTATTACTGGGGGAGTAGGTGGTTGTGAATACTTAAGTTCAGCATACACTGTACCCTGCCTAAGTTAAGATGTGTCTCTGAGGGTATTGTCTACATAGAAATTGAGAAAATGCAGATTGTGTGGACTGAACCAGACATAAATGAGATCTCTCAGGTACAGCTATCAGTATAAGTATGGTAGCACAGTATTCCAAGCAGCAAATGAAGCAGTCCCAGAAAGCTGTATTACAGCACTGTTGTAGCACTTAGACTGCACTGACATGGTGGCTGAACAAGCTACATGAAAACTATCTCAGATATTTGTAAAGAAAAGTTGATAAATATGAGATTTCTACCATTTGATAAACCAAGATCTCTATAAGCAATAAATGTATTCTAAACTGTCATGTTGTGGACACAGAAATTTGTTACAGGTGTTTCATAGAAACAAAGGCATCTATAGCAGAAGAAAGCTGCTGCTGAGAAAAGGGTGTTACTGTATAGACTGCATCTGCATTCTCATGGTAGTGTTTGTACTTGCTCTTTGTCGGAGTAATATCCATTTAATGAATGCTTCCTCTTTTTAGTTGTTAAGTAATGCATAGAAGTATGTGCTTATATATGATGAAACTTCATACATGGGAACATTATTTTACAGAATACTAGAATGGTATGGGTTGGAAGAGACCTTAAAGATCATCTAGTCCCAACCTGCCTGCCATGGGCAAGGACATCTTCCACTAGATCAAGTGGTTTATAGCCCTCTTCAATCTGGCCTTGAACATTTCCAGGAACAGGACACCCACAGTTCTCTGGCCAATCTGTTCCAGTGCCTCACCACCTGCACAGTAAAGGATTTCTTCCCAACATCCAATCTACACCTACCTTTTCTTCAGTTTACAGCTATGCCCCCTTGTCCTATCCTGACATGTCCTAGCAAAAAGCACCTCTCCAGCTTTCTTGTAAGTCCACTTTAGGTAAGGGATGGCTGCCACAAGGTAACCTACAGCCGAACAATCCCAGGTCGCTGTCTGTTTTCATATGGGAGGTGTTCCAGTCCTCTGACCATCTTTGTCTCCTGCCTCTGGGCTCTCTCCCACAGGTTCATGTCCATCCAATGTTGGGGGCCCTAAAGCTGAACAAAGTACTCCAGCTGGGGTGTCATGAGAGCAAATTAGAGGGGAGTAACCACATCCCTCTGCCACGCCTCTTTTGATGCAGCCCAGGACAGGCTGACTTTCTGGGATGCAAGTGGACGTTGCTGGGTGATGCTGAGCTCCTCATCCACTAATGCCTCCACACAAGTCCTTCTCCTCAGGGCTGGTCTCAATCCATTCTCCGCCCTATCTGTATTTGTGTTTGGAATTGCCCCGAGCATGTGCTGGATCTTGAATTTGGCCTGTAGAAATCCAAAGAAATTTCTTCTCTAACATTATCTAATTTTCAGATATTCTCTTGATCTTTCTTTCCATCTTTGTAATGTTTGATGCTCACTGCAAGCTGAAATTACTCATTGGTCCTATCTTTTTGTAATCTGATGTTCAGGAGAGGTTCAGATTTTTTTTTTTTTTTTAATCAGCCTTCTGTGAAAAGCTCTTTCTAACCCTCTGTAGATGTTTAAAAATGTAATAGATGTTCCTGAGACATTACAGTTAAAAGTAGCCTGCACATTGCAAAATGGTGTTTGCTTACATCCGTGTTTGATGCCGGCAAGAGTCTCAACCTTGTAGGTTCCTAATCTGCTCAGAATTTATGACTGAGTAAGGATTTTAGGCTAATTATAGTAGGCATGACATGAGTTTTGATGTATATGAATAACAATGTTCTAGATATATAAGAGTTTAGTTTGCTGTCATCTTTGTTCCTTCTCTCCTTAGTGTGCTTACAGTCACAGCTAAATCCTGCCTTTCATGAAATGTACCAAGGTGAATGTTCTGCTACAGTGATTATCAATGACTCCTAATTATTGATGGTTCAGAATATTTGGGGGTATATACTTCAAGAATCTGCAATTATTCACATTAAATCATGTTTTTCCTTAATATATGTAGTTGTAATAGATTGTAAATATACTTTAACCTGTAATTTCAAATACATATAAAAGGCATAGACAATAACATTAATTAGAAATTTGCTTTATATACAATATTATTTATTTGGAAGAAATGTTATCATATATAGTGTGGGAATCAGTGAAGTAGGCTTACCACTGTTATATGATTATGGGGATTTGTCTTTGCTTTCCCTTCCATGGTCAGTGTAACCATTCTAGAAGGTAAGTTTTCCAGGGTATTATGTTAAATTTTGTTACTATACTTCAACCTTCACGTTGATATGTAACACTAAAGTTTGCAATCTTTGCAAGCACAATGAAAAACAAGGACCGTAACTTTAGCTGGTATAAATTGCATAGGATTTTTCAAGTTAGCTGATTTAGATCCAGATTGTAGCTGGTAGGCTGCTTGAAGCTATATATAGGTTGCATATCCATTATCTTTTTGATGGCTTGTTGGTTCCTTGCACAACAGAGATGGTAAAAGGACAGTATTGAATATAGATTCAAAATCAAGTGTCATCACTAAGGCATAAAAAAAAAATAGAAATCTGGAGCATTTTTAATTTCTATTAGGAACAGATAGATATAATATCTAAAATGAGACTAACGTAAGTTGCAGTTGAACACCATTTTCTCCCTTTTGGAAGTCTTCATAACAACTTTTCCTCTCCCAACAATTACTGAATGTCGGACAAAACTTAAAATATAATTGGATATCACTGAAACTGCTGAACACAGGGCCAAGTTGATTTTAGTAAACACTAAAGGGGAGACCATTCTGAGGCAGGAGGAAAATAACAGAAAATAACTACAATGTGTATTACCATTACATAAACTTGTAAGCTTGGATACTACTGGAGGGAATAACTGAAACATGCAGGTTTTCAAATATTGATGCAAGAACTAATGTAGAAAAAAACCTGTTTCCTTTGGATCTATAAGCAAAGAGTAAACTTGACATAAATTTGTATTACCTCAGTCTGGTTTTCAAAAATGTTATTGGAAGAACCATTTGGTATTTCAAGAGAAATATAATGATATATTAACTTACACATAGCGCAGTCATTATTGCTAGCTTGCATGTGTTAAAATATCAATAGTTGTTGACTTGCCTGTAATCAGATTGTCTATGATAATGTAGGAAAAAAAAGATCTATAAGAATCTGCATTTGCTTAGGCTTCTGACAAGCTGGAAGTATGAGGTATGGGTGTAGTCATTATTCTGCTTGGTTCCTCAGGAAGGAGGTGGAGAAAGAATTTTGAGAACAAGGTATATCTTTTTTTTTCTTTAGTAAAATTGCACATCTGTCTGGGCTGCTAAGTGGCTAAAACAATTAAGTGCTCCTGAAAAGCAGTACCTTCTAAAGCTGAAAATTTGATTCAAACATAGGTAGCAGAACCCCCTAGATTTCTCTTCAATAGCATTGTTAATAGCAGTTAAGAAAGATATTACTTGATGGTTATTTGGCAATAACTGTGACATTCTGATTTTGCTAACTTTCTCTGTTGTCAAGACTAGTATGTTATAGGAATTGTCAATACAACTTTTCTGTGATGGAGTTGTGACAACTTCTAGTATCATTTGAATGACAGATGCTGACTTCCATAAAGTAGTTGCAGCTGGAAAAGAATAGTCTATTCTTTCCAGAATTTTAAAAATTGATATAGAAATATCCTGGTTTTTTTTCTCCTTAATCTCAACATTTTCATGCGGAATTAAATAATGCAAAACCTTGGAAATGCACGAGCCTCAAAGTCCTGACTAATAAACACTAATTTCTTCCAAAGTTTAGAGCAATACATCAATTCGAGGTATATCTTGTTACTAAGGTAAAATATGTCTGTAATGAGCCTAAAAAGAAATGGAAGCAAGGCCTATAATAGTAAATTTATTGAACTTGAGACCATCCTTTGGGCATATCAACAATGTGACCCACTTCAATATTCCTACACTTTCTTATCCTGTGATAATCCACTACTTTCTGTCTTCAAAATCTGTGTAAAGGTTACATCTCCAAGGCTCCTGGGGCCCTTAAGCTATCTCATGGGTGTGTTTGAAGAGAGACCGGCTAAGACTGAATAGGTTGATGATCACCTTACCCCTAAATTTGTTCAAGGCCTCAAAGCAGGGCATTTCCCAATTTGGTAACTTCTATGGAGAATAGTACAGTAGAACATGTGAGAACATTAAATTTGATTGATCCCAAAGCACAGCAGGTAAGGTCATATTTATTTGAAAACTTAGTTGATCATAAAGGTGAGGCCAGCTCTTTCCATCTTTTAATGTGGGTACTATGGACTACTAACACTCTTCTGAAATTCAATAGAGTTGGGTAATTAAAAAAAAAAAAAAATCAAACCACTTAATTTACGATGCCAGGAAATGTATCACATAAGGGCTGGTAAGCAAGTAAATCTGTTTACACTGTTCATGATAAAACTCATTAAAAATTATTGAACATAAAATTGTATCCTTTAGTGAGATCAAGGCCGATATTCTTCTGTCACGATTGTTTTTCTGTAGCTCAAAGTTACCTAAGGTCCAGAACCGTTACTGAAGTCTTGAGACTATTCTATCTTCCCATGTTTGTTGGTACTTGTTTCAGTCTTTGGATGAATGAGATAATCTGTTTTGAAGTGCCATTGTCCTTACATTTTCCTTTCATTCTAGTTTATTTTCTAGTCTCTGCTTTTCAGTCTTTCTGGCTTTTCAATTTTCTTTTTGAGAGTCTTTTGTCTGATCATTACACATTCTGTCTTGAACACACTATGAACCCCAAGCAATGTTCAAATTCAATCAAGCTTTACAACTGGGGATGTTTAAATTATTTGTACACTAGATAAAATAATGCTGTAGTGTCTGTTGGGATGATCTTATCAGAGGGTAGTTTATTTTAGAAAAAAAATATTACTTTATGGATGAAATTTTGAAATTGTCTTAGCACTTGTGTCTTATGTCTTATTGGTGTGAATCACTAAGACTACCAAAATGAAAGCAGACTGCTTTTATTATGTATTTGGGATTTACATATATAAATCAAACAACTTGTAGTGGTCTAGTGTGTGACATTTCTGCTTGTTCATGTAGAACAGAATACATACATTTTTTAGCTTCTGTGCCTGCTAAAATAAAAAGATAAATCAGTAGATGAAAATATAATTCTGAATATTACCAGCAAAGTAGATGTAGCTGTAGGTCTAGAAGACACCTTTCATACACTAAGGTATCTTCTGATGATGTAGACACAAGAACTGCAGAAAATATGCCCTGAGTTTTGATTACATCTAGGTGCTGAAATCTGTTATAATCAAACACAAAAGATACTTATACTATATGTATACTGAGAAACTGAATTCATTAGAATAGCCTTAAGGTTTTACAGGCATATATTATGCATATGAACACAGGAAAAATGTAGGAGAAAAAATTACTATCTATTTTTTTTGCCACACATTTATCACATGTAGCCTGTAGTCACACTTTTCAAAATGTGAGACATTCCCATATATTTAAGCTTAAAATATTCTTTTAAAAGTTTAACTTTTCAGACATCTTAATATTTTCCAAAAACTGGATTCTTGTTTTCTTTTGAAAGACCTCCCAGATACTTTCGAGGTCTGAACAATTCCAGGTCTGACCCATTTTTTGGGGTCATGGTCTGACCTAAAAATTCTTCTTTTTCTTGAACACTAGGAAGAAACTCCATGTGTTCTTTTTTTTTCACTTTCATCCTTGCCTTTTTTCAGCATCACTGATGGTACTGAACTATATTTATGATGTTGGCTATAACTACATCCTTTTAAGATGAAACTTTTTCCTGAGAATATGTTCTCAGAAATAGTAAGGAAGTCTGTTAATGTGATTTTTAGATTAAACATATTGATTGTCTTCTAGTAGCAATGGTGCTTTATCTGTATTAATTTCAGAACAATAAGAATGCCCAGAAATAGAGCTATGCATAGTAATGACATTCATCAGTACTAAAGTCATGCTTAGTGGTACAGAAGCATCTTACAGCTGATGCTTTGCAATAAGACATTGCAGAATTTCTTTAAAGAAAAAAAATAATTAAAAACACATTCCTGTCAGGTATAAAAGAATTTCAAAAGGCACAGAAATTTGAATGGAATTGATAGAAACTTTAAAATGCTTAGAAAACCTTTCCAAACTTATCTGAATTATCTAAGTGCTAAGAAACAGATTTTTTGTAAAGATTCTGGGCTGCTAGATTGCTCCAAGTAGACAGCAGAGGGTGTGATGTTTTGTAGTTGGTCTTCTACCTATGGAGAGAAAATTAAAAATAATTTAGACATTTGTGAAGTAGTGGGTCTTGTTTGACTTTATTTTAGGTATGAAAAAAGTTACTTTTTATTTTAGGTGTAAGTGTTCATTGCCTCCCATATTATAATAGCTACAGAAAGCAAGCAATAGCTATGTTTGGGGTTTTTCAGTTGATTTTGTTTGGGGTTTTTCAGTTGATTTTATTAAAAAATTTCTATTTACATGGATCTTAGTGCTGCAAAATAATGAACACATCACAAGTGGCCCCACAGCTTTTTGCAACTCTAGCACTCCAGAAAACAGTCCAAAGAATATATTTGATTTAGTAGCCAACTTTCCTAACACAACAAGGTAGAAGTGTTGTATGTGCTTCTGTCTCTTATGAAAGCAAGAGCAATAATACTGATTAGGTCTTTAAAATCAAAAAATGCTTATGTTTTAATTAGATTTTTGCTTTCTGTTGACATACCAAAGGTTTAATTTCTGTGATTTTCTTCATAAGGTTTACCTTTCTCTAATCCATGTGTTGTCAGATGGATGCATAACATCCCAGCGGCACAGTTTTACATAGCAATTTATCTGAATTGCAAAGATACAGTGGAGAAAGCCTCTAATGTATAAATTATTTCTGCTCATCAGAATGTTTTTGTTTTAGCTAATTTGTTATGTTTGAAATTACACACGCTGAAAATCTGATAGTGGTGCCCCTGCTGCATTTAATCAGATATGGAATTATTTGCTGTTGTTAAAAATGCTTGGATTATTAGCTGCCTAAGGTGTTTCTGAATTGCTAACATTTTTCCAACATGTTTGGCAAAGAGCATCTGTTTAGTGATTTCTCTCTGTTTAATGATACTGAAGTAAATTCATAGATCTAGACTAAAAATTCAAATGAGTAAAATAGCCATATAAGCTACATTTCATATGTCATAGAAACTGTATTTTTGTTTACAAAAAAGAGATTCCTAAAATACTGTGTTGGAACTTCAAAAGAAGAAATTTTTTTAAAGATTGGAACTTCAGCATGATTCATATCTAGTTCTACCTATCAACGAATCTATTTGATAATTGTTTACAGAGTTCCTTGACATGGAAAAATTTAAAAGTTAACTGCGAATTGGAAAGTTGATTTGCTTTATGATTGTTTAAAATTTTAATGCTAGAAGAATGAAAAGGAACACTTCTTCCTTTTGAACTCTTCAGTAAGGATTTCTCTAGACACCTTCCAAGTTCTCCACATGGTAAACTGAAAATTCACGTTTCTGGAGCAGAATGCATTGTTGATTTTTCACCTACTGAAATTGGAAGTAATTAATGGGAAGATTTAAATTAAAATATCTAACATTTTATTTGGACAACATACAAACAATTATGCCATGCTAAAAGGGAGTAGAATAGTTGTTTTTACTTTTCATGCCTTTTTTTGAGAAGTGTCACATTTATTTAGATCTGTAGGACATCCTATGGAATAGGAGAAATAAACTGTAATTCAGTTCATTTTTTTGTTACTATAGGAGTGATGTGTTTATATTAATCATAGTAAATATACTATTTTCTTAAAAATTAGTCAAAATAATTTTGTTCCTTTATAATTGGTACCAGGATTTCTACCTGCAGCCATTGCCAAGTGATAAATCAATTGTGTCAGACCTTACCTTAAAACTCTTCATTATTCACAGTCGTCATTCATTCTTTTTTGGACTCATAGAATCAGAATATAGAATAATTTATGTTTAAGTGACCTGGATACTGGCAGATCCCCCCCAATTTGGTGTCAACCTGATGAGACTGCATTCAGTCCCAACTTCCAGGATAATAAATAAACTAAAAGTGTGCTAGCCCCAGTACTATGCTGTCTCTGTCAACTGTGTGGCAATTGAACATTGTATTAAAAATCGTAAGAGTCCCATCAGTTTTCAGTCCATTTTCTATCCCACCCAACATTTCTCTCACCATTTTGACTGTAAGAAGAGACTTGAGAGATCAAAGTCTGCGTAAGTCTGATCAGATTTGAGCATTGTTTCGAAATTTTTGCTTCCAAAAATTGATCTCCTAGGCTTTTTCAGGAACCACTATTAGATGGAACTCGGCACAACATATAAATGCAGGAATGTGAAATGTCCTTTTTCCACCTCTCTGCACTTCTTCTTTAATCCAACAGTTCAGTGGTTAGAAAGCATCTGGAGAAACAGATGATCTTCTGCCTAGAGAAATCGTCTTTTTGCCAGATATATATTCTAAATTATAAACTAATATCCCAAAGCTGTGGAAGAGTGGGAAGAGTGCTTATTTTTATTGTTTTGAAAGAAAAGCTAATTCAATATTAATTTAACAAGCAAAAAAAGTCATATAGCATTATAATTAGGCACCTCACTCTGAAATAGGGACATGTGGGTTTTAGTCATTAACCCAGTGCATTTATGTCATCAGATGTTTAAGTATTCACTTCAGGAAGGAATAGAGCATCAATATTCACTTGCAGGTGAGTTTCTTAACATTGTGTTACAAAGTCATTCATGTATTTCTTCACTGGTCTTCCCACTGAGTATGTGAAGAGAAGGGAGAAGGACAGTTCAAGAGAAGAACTGGGCTCACATAAAGCCAAGACTTCATAGAATTTTGGGGAAATTTACATTTCTTGACCTTATTTGAAGGGGAAGCTTTCTTTTCTTAGGAGGTGTAGACCTTGACTAATGTAGCAGAAGAGGCCGAGAACTCCTTTTGCAGGAAGAGAAATGGGGTGAGCAATTCCAGCTGCTACCTGGAAATGTCATTCACAGAAGTCTTTACACAAATTATCAGATCTCCCATCACAGCAGAAAAGCTGATTACCAGACCACATGGACAAAGACAGTTAAACAAACATAATTCTTCTACATGCCATCCTGTACAACTGTGTATTGTGTTGTCGCCTGAAGATATCCTTGGGCTAGTGAAAGCATTTACTGTATTTGAGAGATAGATGATACGATCATATCAAGTTATGCAAAAGATAAAAAATAATCCAAATTCTCCTGTAGTCTGAAAGTGTGGCAATGTCTTGGGGTGACTTTA